>SNQJ01S0010884.1:67677-84373 GCA_010110895.2 Picea sitchensis | reverse complement strand
ATGAATGGTGCTCATATTACACTCTTGGGCCAAAGATGCGCTTCCATGGGTTCTTAGGTGTTTTGGCACCATATGCAAGTTTATAATCCCTAAAAGCAATTTGTATGCCGATTCATTCATTTTTATCATTATAACATCACTAGGGTCACAAGAAATTACATCCCTCACACATAATTCCTTCTAATGGAACTCATATGACCCCTATAGATCACAAATTCCATTTACAAGAAATGTGTGGTGCTAGAATCTATGCATGGTACATGATCTTTAGAAGTATATTTTAGGCTATAAGACATTGACTTTTTTCCTTTGAATATTTGTAGGGCCCCAAGAGTCTATTTTAGTATGCAAAACCTCATAATGGAAAAAGAATGTCATTAGGGGTTAATACATAATGAAATAACTAATATAATTCCTCACACCTAACCCTTATAATTTTCCTATACAGCCTAACCTGAAGTACTTATAAGCTCTATGAGCTTAACCACTATAATCATAAAACATAACCCATATCACATATAACCATATAGTCCTATGTCCCTATCACTCACAAGCACTAAATCTTAAAACTCCATACTCCTATAGCACCTAAATGTTATAAACCATATATCCCCTAACTCATATACCTCAAATAATAACCCATAATATTTAAAACCCTTGCATATAGAATTTATAAACCGTAATAATTGACCCATATAATATTCAACATTCTAACTCTTAATATTATCCCTAACCCCTATAATCTTGAACCACTTATCCAATACCACAACACTAGTAAATTACACCAACACACCAAATTTTGTAAATATCAACATCCCTAAAAAAAAGTAAATATATTTCTATATACTACCAAAGACCTCAAATGATGAATAAATCAAAGGGATATAGGAAAGTGACATAAGGTATCTACAAAACTAGTAAAAATAGAGCTTCAAATGGAACTTTATGCCTTACTAGTCAATGGATTGGATATGTTATAATGTGTTGAATGGTTAATGTAGATATGTGCTTCTGTCAAAAATATTCAAAATAGATTCTTGAAATTTATATGGAAAGGTGAAACTTATAAACTAAATGGATTTTAAACATTAACTAACAAAATAATTACTTCACAATGAAAGAAAAATAGTAGAGCAATGACCAAACTATCATGGTTTTCCTCTAGAGAGAAAGAGCGGAAAGTGGACGGAGTTGGGGGTAGAGAGAGAGAGAGAGAGAGAGAGAGAGAGAGAGAGAGAGAAATAGATTCTCTCTTGGTTACCAACAAATTTCCACTAGGTTAACAATTCAATACTTTTGGTAGGTTACCAACCAAAATTTTGGTTAGAGGTTACACACACAGATATGTGCTAGAATGAGATTGTTGTTACCTTTCCATCCCCAATAAAAAATTAACTCATGAAGAGTCCTAATCAATAGTCTTCTCATGAAAAGAAAACATGTCAAAAGTGCAGATTGGTACTAGGTGGGGTAGATACGAAATTGTCCTCTCTGACACTTGAGCTAGACCCAATTAACATATCCAAATGAAAGTCACAACATATTACTTGACTCACCCTTTGACTTGTATTTTGAGAAGTCATTTATTTTGTAAAACAATTTTCGTTATCAATTACTAATCTTTATTGAAATATATCTTTGTAAATTTTGATATACAAGTATATTTTCTCCACAAGTGCATGATGGAAACATAAATATCTAGAGATCAATCATGATATTAAAGGAATTTGAGTAAACAAATTAAACATTTCCTAGGAATCATAAGGAATCGTGTAAGAAGTCAAATAGTCAATTAGGTCAGAGTGCGACTAAGTACTAAGTTTTGTTGGGAAGTTACACTAAGAGAGAACCGACCTAATATGGAAGTGATAGATTTACTGAACTATGCATAATTGACTTGAAGATCACATTGATGGACAATTAATGGAAATAATGGATGCATGTTTCTAAAACATGTCAACAAAAACCTAAAAGGTTCTAAGAATGTTTATTGGTCAATTGGTCAATTCTTCGTGTAGTATGGTCTATGAGTAGTCAATTCTTCTTGTAGTATGGTCTATGAGTAGTTGAATGATTGAGGACTAAGTTGATCGAGTTCTTAGTAGATAGAACTCAACATTACCATGGAATAGATCAATCCTAATGGTTTCTTTGAGGGTGCATATTTTAACCTCAATGAATTGACAAAATGTACAAGGGATTACAAGATCAAAAGAAACATGTGTATGGTACATCAACAATAACTATTGAAACTAATTCATTACATTCATTTGAAGTAGCATCAAAAAGACATGTGAATTTGGAATTGATTTCGTTCGCTTTTAGTATGTAAAGAAGAGGAACAATTGTAACCATCTCTTAGAGATGGGCCATAAGAATATGAATTGCTAGAGATTGAGAGGGGAGGTAGAAGTTTGAATATTATAATTGAGAGGATACAAATTTTCAGTGATTTGAGTTTTGGGATGGTATGCGACATGGGACATTTAAAAATTTAAATGTGTGCTCTATAAGTCATTGATTTGGAATCCTCATGGAATTTATTAGTTGCAATCATAAAGTATTATAATTGATATATGGCAATACAATGTAGCATAGGTCATTCTCAAGTATAATATTTTTCTAATTTGCATAATTAAATGTTGTAACCCAACAAGTAAATCTTATAATTTTTAATTCTAATAAATGTTAGAATTTTTACTTAAAGTAATATGGGCATATGTTGAGAAAAAGACTATGGTATATACTAAATTATGTGATGTAACATACTCACAAAATAAAGTGGATTGACACACTTCTAAAATGTCATAATACCACAAGTAAATATTATGGAAACACAGAAATATAATTATATTTGAAAATACATTTCCTAGCCTTAACAAAGTGTGTACTTGCATCCCACGGGCCTTGGGAGAATACAAACCTGTCCAGAATTTAAATAACTTAAGGATTGATAGACCTCCTTGTTTGGATTGGGATTATGCAGTAGGGTTCTTTGATGGAGCCTCACAGGACATGGGAAAAAAATGAGGGGCAGGGTCTATTTTAAAATGCCCAGCCTTAGGGACCTTCAATATGAAAATGAACAATGGGTATGGGACAAATACAAAAGGAGAACTGTTAGCCTTTTGGTGCATGTTGTATTTTGCAAATGCATTGAAGGTTACAATACTAATGCTGGCAGGTGATTCAAATTACATTATTGACTGGTTCAATAATGATAATAATTTACAGGTACTCGCTTTGCAGCCATGGATGGAAAAAATCAGGACTATGTGGAAGTTTTATTCAACTAAAATCACATCACATTTACAGAACATATAAAAAGGCTACAGATCATATGCCCAAGGAAGCACTATAGCTGGATGAGGAAGGTGTTTTTTCTACAAAAATCACAGATAGTCTTATAGGGAACTATGAAAAAGTGTCTACAAGATAAAGAATATCGGTACAAGGGATAATGGTAGGATGGATATTCACTATAATATTATATTTAATGTTTCTTTTGTTTTTTAATAATGTGACATCCCCCCAATTTTTTTTTTTTTTTTTTNTCTTGCTGGAAATTTATTGTCGTTTTTGGCAAATTCGAATCTAGAAATTTTTTTCCATTTATGGCAATTCCGATTTTCAAATTTAATAATTGTATTTAATTATTGTGACTGTTGGGCAGAGATCTGTTTGGACCCAACTAACTATTTGACTATGACACTTGTATCACAACAGAATAATTATATTAACTACAGGAGGACAAATGGAACAACCATGTTAAAATCAGCTAACCATGACTTCATGAGTGGGGAACAAGTTGGAACTGACTTTGGGTTGACGATTACAAGTGAAAAACTAGAGATTTGGCCACTGGCAGCCCATGAAAATCATGGATTAAGAAAATCTGTGAAAATCCCCAAAGGAGGGAAAAGACTTGGGCAAAAATGGATAAATAGCATATGTGAGGAGGCAGGATGCTGCCAAGTATGCTGGAAAAGGATTCCTGAGCTCTCTTGTTGTTATAAACACTGTAGATTGAGTGTGAGGCAAGAGGATCTTGTTGAAACAGAATAGCCTTGTTGTTATGAGCACTGTTGAGTAAGTGTGAGGCAAGAGGATAACTGTTAGAATTGAAGGAAATAGTTGAGGAGGAGTTTCCAAGTTTTCCCTCATGGATGCGTGGTCAGGCTAGGGGGTGAATCGGGCAAGTGATTTTGGCTGCCCTGTTCTACGGTTGGGAGTAACGTGGTTTTTCCCTTTGTATTTCTGCGGATTGGATTCAGATATGTTGATCTACCCCTCTCTATTATGAATGGCTATGTTTTTATTTCAATGTCATCTTAAATCCAAACTAGAATGATGTCCATTCTCTGTTTGAATGATTTTTTTGATGCATTGTGTTGATTAAATTGGAACTATAACGTTTTCCATTTTTCTTATTATGGGGAATATATGTGAAGGAAATCTGTAATAATATTTCTATAAGGGAAGGAGGTGATTAACGTCAATGAGGCAGATCCTCTCTGTACATAAATTCCCAGGAAACCAAACTCAGATCCCTTGGAACATCATTCATAATGACCAAACTCTGATGGAATGATATTCTTAATCATGTATTTTCATAGATGCACAGATCTAGTACTGTTGACATTTAATGCATTGATTTAAAAGAGGCTCTAAGTGGATATTATAGAATTTACCCTATACAGAGAATTTTAGCCTTTGTGCCCCTGTGTACATGTAAATTTCCTAAGTCCTTAGGCATTCGGAATTCTGTGAAGTAAAATTATTTCATATCCTTCTACACCCTCAGTCTCCCAGAAACAAAAGTAAGATTTCTCCCAGAAAACAAAATTTGAGAGTACCCGCAAAGGTTAAATACCAAGGAGTGATGAAAATAGTGTGAAGAGTTACAGTAGGAGCTCTCTCTCCCTTTGCGTTTGTTTTTTATTTCCTTAACTTTTTTTTTGATAGGAACACTTAGTCCAACTTCTCTTTTGCATTTCGGATTTTGGTTACATGAGAGGTTTGGGGCATCTAAACTCACGAAGTTCTAAACCCCGAAACCCCAAAATACAGGTCCCACCTTACCTTTTCGGAACTTCGGGAAATGTTTTGTGTTGTTGCTTGACATTTGAAACCCCAAAACCCCAAATTTCGAAATCCCGAAAATACGGGTCCCACCTTTACCTTTTCGGAACTTCAGTAATTGTTTTGTGCTGTTGTTTGGAATTTGAAACCCCGAAACCTTGAATTCCAAAAATCCCGAAATACGGATCTCACCTTACCTTTTCGGAATTTCGGGAATTCTTGTGTATTGATATTTCACTGTTGAACTCGTGAAATCCCGAAATTCAAAATCCCGACATGCTGGTCACTTTTCGCATTTTCGAAAGTTTGTATATGTTGTTGTTTGGGTACTTGTACTCATCCCGAAACCCTGATGGCTGGGTCCCACTTTCCTTTTTCACCTTTCGGGAGTTGTGGTGTGTGGATCCTGAACCCCAAAATCTCGATACGTTGAACACTTTTCACAAGTTTGTATATATTGTTGTTTGGGCACTTGAACTCGTGGAGTCCCAAACCCCGAAACCCCGAAGTATCGGGTCCACAGTCTTCCCGCTTTCTCATGGTTTTTTGGCAAACGGCATGGCCCCTTTGTTTCGTTTGGTGTTCGACACTTATAATCACCAAAACCCGTTTGACCTCTGTTATGTTTCACAAACTGTAGGAACCTAGAAGAAACTTATTGTTATGGGAACAACTCTAACAATGTAATGAATGAACTGGTAAAATAATGTTGAAGAGTCTTCATCTCGGATAGAGGTATGGGAGTAACAGACTATTTTACAAGTAGATTGAATTGCAAATAGAGGGTAATTATTTTTATGTAGGGTTGTGGTCATAAAACCCCAAAGTTGTTTGTATTGTTAATACTGTCGTAGTGTTATAGGTACTAGCAAATAAGAGAGTATTTATAATTTTCAGGATCTTAATTAAACATTGAAGTGATGAGTAAATACTCATTATATCGTCGATTATAAAACTTAAGTTGAATGGTAAGGACAGTCGACGAAAGTAAGGAATCTAACTAACCTTCAGACTCAAGCCTTTTAACAGAAAGCTTACTTGCTTGAGATCTCAAAACCTTTCAAGGATAAATGTACAATTAAATAAAAATAAATAAATTATGGTGATTTGTGAGGTACATTACATATGGTATCAGAGAAAAGGTTACAACATTGGGCCTGAACAGGGCCACATTAATTGCTTAGTATATATATTCTGATTTATGAAAAAAAAAAAAAAACTAATAAATCTTGGGGATTACAAACAGAAAGATTTTGTGTTTTGTGTTGAACAATGGAAGCTCAAGAAGGTGTAGAAATCAGGATGGAAGGGAATCCGCAGCAAGGACCTCTTGGAGATCCAAGACAGAACAGTGATGGAAGTTCACCCACGGAGGTGTTGGAAACAATGAGGAACCTTATTGTTGAACTACAGGTTTTCAAGGACGACAATGAAAAATTGAAGAAGGCATAGCAGGAACAACAAGAGATAAATGAAGTCCTGTTGCGTAGTATAGCAACCAAGAAAATCCCAAAATATGTTAGTCATGAGGAGGAGGTTAGCAAAAGGGCCTCCAAGAATTATGGTCTGAAAACAGAAAAAGGAGACAGTTCGTCTGAAGGGACAACTTCAGCTGAAGACAAAACCATACTAGACAAAAAAGAAAGCAAACCGACCACCTTGAAGGAGAATTTAAAAAGATTAAACCAACTACTTTTGATGGAGAATCCAGGATAGGAGAAGAAGTCGAGGCATGGTTGTTGGACATCAAAAAGTACCTCCAAATCTACAACTATTCCAGCAACATGAAGGTCAGAATGGCCATCTACAATCTGAAGGGGAAGGCCAACATTTAGTGGCAGGACTTGAAATTGGCCAATAGCCTAAAGGAGAAACAGTTGAAATGGTCCGACTTTAAGAACTATTTTAAGAAACAATACCTTTCTGAAATCTATTATGAAAGGAAGACGAAATAATTCTATGAGTTACAACTTGTACAAATGACGATGGAGGACCTTATAAATAAATTTTTGGAACTACTAAGGTTTGTACCATACATCCAGGAGGATAAGGTAAAAATCAAGTGATTCTTAAGTTGTTTACCACAATCCTATAGGGACAGAATTGAGTTTGACAACCCCAAATCCTTCAGTGAGACATTCAGGAAAGAATGAATGTGCTATGACCAGTATAAATAGCGGGTAGAGTTTTCCAGGACCTGGAAGGATAAGAAGCAAGATGGAATAAACCAACAAAAGAAAGGATACCAACCAACTCCTTATCGAAATGCAGGAAAAGGTTTCCTAAGGAAGGATTTTCACTCCAATCACCCGAATACGTAAGGTAGTGGTACACCTTTGAACCTTGGAATGAAAAGGTTTGGGGACAACGCCCGCAAGCCATTAAAGTGTTGGGAGTGTGGAGAACCTCATCTAAGGAGGAATTGTCCACGTTTATTTGTAGCAAACAAAATTGTTGTTCACAATTTGTAGGAAGCCTCAACAGTGGGTGACATGCGCAAAAGTCTGGATCGGATAAATGCAACCATAGATGGTCGGCAAGCTAACCACCAGTCCTCGGTGGTAGAAATCGAAGGTAAAATCCATGACACTCAAATTTATGTTTTAATTGACCCTCGAGCTACATTAAGTTATATCACTCCCGATGTAGTAGAGTCGAATAAACTTAAGAAACAAAAGCACGAAAAATCTTGGCTTGTACAACTAGCAACAGGTGCTAAAAGAAGGGTAGTTAACTTTATTTCTAACCTTGAGTTTATCTTAGATGGCCAAAATATAAGGACCAATCTGAACATCCTACCACTAGGGTCTTATTACATGATTATTGGGATGGATTGGTTGGAACAACACAAAACAATACTAGATTGTTATACAAAGATACTTAGCTATAAAGATAATTTTGGCACTGTTAGAACAGCCCAAGGCATACCAAAACCTGTGTCAGTCAGACAAGTTTTAGTGATGCAATTCAAGAAATGTATTAGAAAGGGATGTCAAGTTTATGCCATCCAAGTAACGAATCTATTAGAAAAAGAAGATAAGCCCAAGTTAGAAGACTTCGTTGTCCTGCATGAATTCAAAGACATGTTTTTTGATGAGATACCAGAATTTCCTCCTAGGAGAGAAATAGATTTCTCCATAGACTTACTACCCCGATCAGCCCTTATCTCAAAAGCAGCCTACCGAATGAGTCTACCAGAACTGACAGAATTAAAAATACAATTACAAGAATTGTTGGATAAAGAGTATATCAGACCAAGTGTCTCGCCATGGGGAGCACCAGTCCTCTTTATGAAAAATAAAGACGGTACTCTAAGACTATGTATCGATTATAGACAAGTGAACAAAGTAACCATTAAGAACAAATACCCCTTACCCAGGATAAATGATCTGTTTGATCAAGTTGGAGGGGGCAAGATCTTCTCAAAATTGGATTTACAATCCGATTATCATCAAGTTAGGATAAAGGACCATGACATAAACAAAACAACTTTTCGAACAAGATACGGACACTACGAGTTTGTAGTCATACCTTTCGGACTCACTAATGCACTAGCCACATTTATGTGCTTGATGAACATCATTTTCAGCCAGTACTTAGACAAGTTTGTAGTAGTATTTATTGATGATATTCTAGTCTATTCTAAAACAAAGGAGGAACATGATGAACACTTACGAATAGTTCTGCAAACACTAAGAAAACACAAACTATCTGCAAAATTCGACAAATGTGATTTCTATCAAAAATAAATACAATATTTAGGACATGTCATTTCCTCGGAAGGTATTGTTGTAGACCCGGAAAAGATAAAATCCATTACGGAATGGCCAGTGCCTAAAGATGTGGCAGATATCTGGTCATTCATGGGAATCACTGGATATTATGGCATATTTATAGAAGGGTTCTCCAAGATAGCCTACCCTATCACGTCACTACAAAAGAAAGGGACCAATTTTAACTGGTCGCAAAAGTGTCAAGACAGTTTTAACAAGCTAAAATAATTATTGACATCAGCGCCCATCTTGAAGGTAGCATGCCTAGATAAAGACTTCACAGTATGCGTTGATGCAAGTAAAGAGGGGCTAGGAAATGTTCTAACTCAGGAAGGGCACGTGATTTGTCATGAATCCCAAAAATTAAAAGAACACGAGAAAAATTATGTCACTCATGACTTAGAATTGGAAATAGTAGTACATGCCTTAAAAATGTGGCGACACTATATCATGGGCAGAAAATTCTTATTATTAACGGACAATAGCGGGGTGAAATATTTTTTTAACCAGATAGATATTAACGCAAGGCAGGCAAGGTGGTTATCTTTCTTGAGCAAATTTGACTTCAAGGTCAGACATATCAAGGGTAAGGAAAATAAAGTAGCAGATGCTTTAAGCCGCAGAATCCATGGGTTATTTGAGATAAATATCAGCAGAGCAAAAAGTGATCTGGAACAAAGAATAAGAATGATAGGTGTTAATGACAGAAATTACACTAAGATGATGGCAGAATTGCAAAATAGTGTCACAAACTCAGATGAATCGGATATAAGTATCGACAAGGAGGGACTATTAAGATTTAAAAACAGACTTTACGTACCAGATTCAACAGACCTAAAATTAACTATTTTAGACAAGGTGCATAAGAAACCATACTCTTGCTATCCAAGTTACTAGAAAACAATAACAATACTCAGAAAACTATTTTACTGGCCTAATATGAAGGGCGAAATAGTAGAGTACTTGGCTAGGTGCCAAGATTGTCAGCAGGTTAAGGCTAAACACCAGCATCCAGGCAGCCTATTACAGCCATTACCAGTACCAGAATGGAAATGGGAGACCATCTCACTGGAATTTATCACAGGTTTGCCTAAAACTCAGAAACATAATGATTCTATCATGGTTGTAATCAATAAACTCAGTAATTCTGCACATTTTATTCCTGTAAAGTCTACTTTTAAAGCTATTAACATTGTTGAAATATTCATGAAATAAATCTTTAGACTACATGGTATTCCTAAAATGGTGATTTCAAATAGAGACGTAAAATTCACATCCACTTTTTGGAAGGAATTGTTTGCGGGGCTAAATACTAATTTGAATTTCAACACGAGTTATCATCCACAAACGGATGGACAGACCAAAAGGACAAACCAAATCATAGAAGATATTCTCCACATGTATGTAATAACAAAACCAAACAAGTGGGAAGACTACCTACACTTGGTGGAATTTGCATATAACAATGGGTACCAAACTTCAGCTAAGTTAAGACATTTCGAAATACTGTACAGTAGAAAGTGTACAACTCCGATTAGCTGGGATAACCCAACTGACAAACTCATGGTTAGACCAGAGATGCTCCAAGCAATGGATAACATAGTAAAGAAAGTATAATAGAACTTGAAATAAGCACAGGATAGATAGAAGAGCTATGTGGATCAGAAAAGAAGACACTTGGAATTTCAAGTGGGAGACCATGTTTATTTGAAGGTCAAAGCCTGAAAAAATCTTGCTGAAGTTGGGGAACTGTGCCAAACTGGCACCCAGGTTTTTTGGGCCCTTCGAGATACTAGTTTGAATTGGACCCGTAGCATATCAACTTGCACTTCCAGCTAATCTAAGAATTCATAATGTATTTCATATTTCTTTATTGAAAAAGTATACCCATGACCCTACTCATATGATTGATTGGAACTTGGTGCAGGTGGAACCTGAGGATGAGTTCTAGGTAGAACCCCTGCGCATTCTGGACCGGAGAGAAATAACACTTCGGAACAGAGTCATCGCTCAGGTAAAGGTACAATGGAAGCACTTTAGTCCTAAGGAGGCCACTTGGGAGTTGGAGGGAGATTTGCAGAAATCTCATCCAATCCTATTCCAGGAAAGGAACGAACACTGAGGATAGTGTTTTACTGAAGGGGGAAAGGAAGTGACATCCCCCAAAAATAAATATTTTTATTTTTTTTTGTGCTGGAAATTTAATGTCATTTTTGGCAAATTCAAATCTGGAAATTTTTTTCCATTTATGGCAATTCCAAATTTCGAATTTAATAATTGTATTTAATTATTGTGATTTTTGGGCAGAGATATGTTTGGACCCAACTAACTATTTGACTATGACACTTGTATCACAATAGAATAATTATACTAACTGCAGGAGGACAAATGGAACAACCATGTCAAAATCAACTGACCATGACTCCATGAGTGGGGAACAAGTTGGAACTGCCCCTGGGATGATGATTACAAGTGGAAAATCAGAGATTTGGCCATTGGCAGCCCCTGAAAATCAGGGATTAAGAAAAGCTGTGAAAATCCCCAAAGGAGGGAAAAGACCTTGGCAAAAATGGATAAATAACATATGTGAGGAGGCAGGACGTTGCCAAGTATGCTGGAAAAGGATTCCTGAGATCTCTTGCTATTATGAACACTGTGGATTGAGTGTGAGGCAAGAGGAGCTTGTTGAAACAGAATTTCCTTGTTTTTATGAGCACTGTTGAGTAAGTGTGAGGCAAGAGTATAACTGTTGGAATTGAAGGACATAGCGGAGGAGGATTTTCCAAGTACGCCCTCATGGATTCATGGTTAGGCTAGGGGCTGAATCGAGCAAGTGATTTTGGCTGCCCTGTTCTACGGTTGGGAGGAAAATGGTTGTTCCCTTTGTCTTTCCACGGATTGGATTCAGATATGTTGATCTACCCCTCTCTATTATGAATGGCTATGTTTTTATTTCGATGTCATGTTAAATCCGAACTGGAATGATGTCCATTCTCTATCTGAATGATTTTTCTGATGCATTGTGTTGATTAAATTGGAACTGTAACGTTTTCCATTTTGTTTATTGTGGGGAATATATGTGAAGGAAATCTTTAATAATATTTCTATAAGTAAGGGAAGGAGGTGATTAACGTCAATGAGGTAGATCCTCTCTGTAGATAAATTCCCAGGAAACCAAACTCAGATCCCTCGGAACATCATTTATAATGACCAAACTCTAACAGAATGATATTCTTAATCATGTATTTTCATAGATGCACAGATCTAGTACTGTTGACATTTAATGCATTGATTTAAAAGAGGCTCTAAGTGGATATTATAGAATTTTCACTATGCAGAGAATTTTATCCTTTGTGCCCCTCTGTGCGTGTAAATTTCCTAAGTCCTTAGGCATTCGGAATTCTGTGAAGTAAAAGTATATCGTATCCTTCTACACCCTCAGTCTCCCAAAAAAAAAAAGTATGATTTCTCCCAGAAAATGAAATTTAAGAGTACTCGCAAAGGTTAAAGACCAAGGAGTGATGAAAATAGTGTGAAGAGTTACAGTAGGAGCACTCTCTCCCTTTGTGTTTGTTTTTTATTTCCTTAACTTTTTTTTGACAGGAACACTTAGTCCAACATCCCTTTCACATTTCGGAGGTTGGTTACATGAGAGGTTTGGGGCATCCGAACTCACGAAGTTCCAGACCCTGAAACCTCGAAATATGGGTCCCACCTTACCTTTTCGGAACTTCGGGAAATGTTTTGCGTTGTTTCTTAACATTTGAAACCCCGAAACCCCAAATTTTGAAATATCAAAAATACGGGTCCCACCTTTACCATTTCGAAACTTCAGGAATTGTTTTGTGCTATTGTTTGGCATTTGAAACCCCAAAACCTTGAATTTCAAAAATCCCGAAATATGGATCTCACCTTACCTTTTCGAAATTTCGGGAATTGTTGTTTATTGATATTTGACTGTTGAACTCGCGAAATCCCAAACTCTGAAATCCCGACATGCTGGTCACTTTTTGCATTTTCGGAAGTTTGTATATGTTGTTTTTTGGGTACTTATACTCACCCCGAAACCCTGATGGGTGGGTCCCACTTTCCTTTTTCACCTTTCGGGAGTTGTGGTGTGTGGATCCCGAACTCTAAAATCCCAATGCACTGGAAACTTTTTGCAAGTTCGTATATATTGTTCTTTGGGCACTTGAAATCACGAAGTCCTGAACCCCAAAGCCCCGAAGTACCAGGTCCACAATCTTCCCGCTTTCTCGTGTTTTTTTGGCAAACGACGTGGCCCCTTTGTTTCGTTTGGTGTTCGGCACTTATAATCGCCAAAACTCGTTTGACCTCTGTTATGTTTCACAAACTGTAGGAACCTAGAAGAAACTTATTGTTATGGGAACAACTCTAACAATGTAATAAATGAACTGATAAAAGAATATTGAAGAGTCTTCATCCCGAATAGAGGTATGGGAGTAACAGACCGTTTTACAAGTAGATTGAATTGCAAACAGAGGGTAATTATTTTTATGTAGGGTTTTGGTCATAAAACCCCAAAGTTGTTTATATTGTTAATACTGTGGTAGTGTTATAGGTACTAGCAGATAAGAGAGTATTTATAATTTTTAGGATCTTAAATAAACATTGAAGTGATGAGTAAATACTCATTATATCGTCGATTAGAAAACTTAAGTTGAATGGTAAGAAGAGTCGACGACAGTAAGGAATCTAACTAACCTTCACACTCAAGCCTTTTAACAGAAAGCTTACTTGCTTGAGATATCGAAACTTTTCAAGGATAAATGTACAATTAAATAAATAAAATAAAAATTATGGTGATTTGTGAGGCACATTACAGATATTTTTTTAAACAAGGTACTAACATGAAGGTAAATATTGTTGTATTTGGATTTAGAAAAGTTTTGGTGAAGGTTAATTGATGAGAATAGTCATGAATTGAAGACAGGCTAATTTAAGTTGTAATGTCCTCTTGGGAACATATTTATTATATTAACTGAACAGGTGATGAAGTATGATGGTGAGAAAAACGTTTGGACTGTTGTGGTTTCTCTTCCAAAATCTGCTCGCTTTGTTAAGTTAACCACATTGTTCCCATCAATTTTTATAAATATTAGTAATATTATCAAAAAATAATCCTTCTAAAAATATTAGTAATATTAGTAAATTTATAAAAAAAATATTATAAATTTTTACTTCTAATGTTATGGTCCTAAGTTGAATAGAGCAATGTCATGGGCATGCCAATGGCTTGGCCATCGGGTTGGGCCCCCGCGGCCAAGTCACAGTCCACTGGAATATGACTTGGCCATGAGGGCCTAGCCCTATGGCCAAGATGTTGTGGTGCTAGCAGCATTGCCTTGTTCGGCCACCTAATTAACTAAATTTTAATTTAAGAAAATAAATTAAATTTCTGAAAAAATAAAATCTAAAACTAAAACTAAGGTAAAATTAAAATTTAAAATTAAAATTAAAATACAACTAAAACTAAAACTAAACTTAAAATTAAAAATCAAAATTAAAAACTATAACTATAACTATAATTATAACTAAAACTAAAGCTTGGAAAAATACCTGAAACTTTGCCTACCACTCGCCAACACGACCGTTGCACCACACCTACAACTACTCGTCAACAGACCTCTCGTCGACATACCTCTCACCAACATACCTCTCGCCGACAAACCTCTCGTCAACAGACTTCTCGCCGATCTCTCACCAACAGACCTCACAAACAACAACAAACCTCACAAACGGCCAAACACTCAGACTCACAAATGACCAAACGCTCAGACTCACAATAGCTCAGAATGGCCAAATGCTCAGACTCACAGTCATACACAAACACCAACAAGGTTGGAAAACATTCCAAAATCGACAAGTGGTTGATATATAAACAATCGTTCAACTGAAATATTATTCGACCGAACAATCTTTCGGCCGAAATATTGTTCGACCGAATAATCTTTCGACTGAAATAATGTTTCGTTGGAATATCATTCGGCCAAAAACATTTTTCCGGATGGAAAAAATCCGTCTGTCTAAATTTTTACACGCAAATCGAGG
Source organism: Picea sitchensis (assembly GCA_010110895.2). Lineage (NCBI taxonomy): Eukaryota > Viridiplantae > Streptophyta > Pinopsida > Pinales > Pinaceae > Picea > Picea sitchensis. The sequence goes on along the minus strand of SNQJ01S0010884.1, from coordinate 69,446 downwards.
GTGTCGTCACTATACTGTTCGATTTGACGTTCCACTTTTCAGCTGAAAAAAATATCTTTTGGCCGAAAACACATTTTTCAGAATTTTGGAGATCCGGTTTTCACGAAAGTGTTACCCACCATCGTGATTTCACCCTAATGTATTGTGTTTCCGTATGATTGTTCAATTGTTCATTACGTATTTACTCTATAGTTATTGTATCATAATGCTACATTGATATAATACTTGGATTATATGGTTAAAAAGGATTAGATTGATCTATTACTGATTCAACCCCTCTCTTAGTAATCCAACAATTGGTATCAGAGCGAGTTCCTTCAGAAATCAGTTTAACCAGTGAAAGGTAGATCATGGAGAGAAACAATTTGTATAAAAATGGAATACCACAGTTTGATGGACACAAGTATGCATTTTGGAGCATAAAGATGAAGACATATATACAGGCACAGGGATTTCAAATTTGACAATAAATTGTAGATGGATACACAGTACCGGCAGTTTCTCCAACAAATGACAAAGCAATGAAACTCGGTCAGAATAATTCCAAAGCCACAAATGCACTTCTGAATGCTCTTCGTTAAACGATGTTCACCAAAGTTGCACATTGTAAATCCGCTAAAGAGATTTGGGACAAACTTTGAAATATTTATGAATGATATTCAAAATTCAAAGAAGAAAAGCTTCAAACTTACAGAGGTCAGTTCAAACAACTAAAGATGAAGGAACGTGAGAATATTGAATCTTATTTCTTACAAGTCGATGAAATAGTAAATGCAAACATGGGATTGGGAGAAGAAGTCAAAGAATCGATAATTGTTCAAAAGGTACTAAGATCTCTTCCCATGAGATTTGACCCTAAGATATCAGCACTAGAAGAAAGTGAATATTTAAACTCCATAATCATGGACGAGCTACATGGAATCACCAAAGAACCACAAAGAAAGTTTTTAGGAAAATCTTATGCACCAAAGAAGACATCTTATCATCACATGAAGATGAAGTCAGTGACAGTGGGACAAAAAGAGTTCTATTCATGGCAGTAAAAGACTCTCATAAAGAAGAATCTGAAGTAGAATATGAAGAAGCCAAAGAAGTAATTTAAGAGGAAGAAGTTGACTACCGAGAGGAATTGTTTAGTGCCATAGAAGTTCTCAGAAGAGAAAAGAGGAAAATCAAGAAGCTACAAGCGAAACTAGAAAAGAAAGAAGGAACTCAAGAATTAGAACAAATGATTACAAATTTGAAGGTTCAAATTGAAGAAGATAAGAGAATTTAAGAGTCACTCAAAGAATAGTTAGAAGGAATAAAAAAGATCATTGAAAATTTGGAAGCATAAATTGTCACATTAATAAAGGATCTTCAAAACAAAAATTTGCAGAACAACTCAAAAGTTTTTAATGACATTATCAGCAGTCAAAGGCCTAATCATGAAAAGTCCAGACTTGGATACAATTAGAAAGAAAATGGATCAATCTCCAAAACAACAAAACAAGAAACAAATCCAAAAATCTATGCAGAAACAATCAAAGGGGATAGGAAGGTCTACAGAGAAAATTACAGGGACACTCCTCCACCAAGAAGATTCAGATTTCAGAATCAACGATCGACAAAAATAGATAGGCCTCGGGAAGAAGAAGGATTCATAAGAGCACCTCCTTTCAGAAGATCTTCAACTCCTAGGTATCAAACTATATTTTTTGGTTTATTTTATGCATGTAATAATTTTGGACATAAAGTTGTGAATTGTAGAGCTAACAACAGAAACATAA
>SNQJ01S0010884.1:52908-67627 GCA_010110895.2 Picea sitchensis | reverse complement strand
ATGTATCGATTATAGACAACTAAACAAAGTAACCATTAAGAACAAATACCCCTTACCCAGGATAAATGATCTGTTCGATCAAGTTGGAGGGGCCAAGATCTTCTCAAAATTGGATTTACGATCCGATTATCATCAAGTTAGGATAAAGGACCAGGACATAAACAAAACAACTTTTCAAACAAGATACAGACACTACGAATTTGTAGTCATACCTTTTGGACTCACTAATGCACTAGCCACATTGATGTGCTTGATGAACAACATTTTCAGCCAGTACTTAGACAAGTTTGTAGTAGTATTTATCGATGATATTCTGGTCTATTCTAAAAAAAAGGAGGAACATAATGAACACTTATGAATAGTTGTGCAAACACTAAGAAAACACAAACTATATGCAAAATTTGACAAATGTGATTTCTATCAAAAAGAAATGCAATATTTAGGACATGTCATTTCCTCGGAAGGTATTGTTGTAGACCCAGAAAAGATAAAATCCATTATGGAATGGCCAATGCCTAAAGATGTGGCAGATATCCAGTCATTCATGGGAATCACTGGATATTATCGTAGATTTATAGAAGGGTTCTCCAAGATATCCTACCCTATCACTTCACTACAAAAGAAAGGGACCAATTTTAACCAGTCGCAAAAGTGTCAAGACAGTTTTAACAAGCTAAAAGAATTATTGACATCAGCGCCCATCTTGAAGGTAGTAGACCTAGATAAAGACTTCATGGTATGCGTTGATGCAAGTAAAGAGGGGCTAGGTGGTGTTCTAACTCAGGAAGGGAAGGTGATTTGTTATGAATCCCAGAAATTGAAAGAACACGAGCGAAATTATGTCACTCATGACTTAGAATTGGCGGCAGTAGTACATGCATTAAAAATGTGGCGACACTATATCATGGGAAAAAAATTCCTATTATTAACGGACAATAGAGGGGTGAAATATTTGTTTAACCAGTCAGATCTTAATGCAAGGCAGGCAAGGTGGTTAGATTTCTTGAGCGAATTCGACTTCGAGGTTAGACATATCAAGGGTAAGGAAAATAAAGTAGCATATGCTTTAAGCCGCAGAATCCATGGGTTATTTGAGATAAATATTAGCAGAGAAGAAAGTGATCTGGAACAAAGAATAAGAACGACAGGTGTTAATGACGAAAATTACACTAAGATGATGGCAGAATTGCAAAATAGTGTCACAAACTCAGATGAACTGGATATAAGTATCGACAAGGAGGGACTATTAAGATTTTAAAACAGACTTTACGTACCAGATTCAGCAGAGCTAAAATTAACTATTTTAGACAAAGTGCATAAGAAACCATACGCTGGCCATCCAAGTTACCAGAAAACAATAACAGTACTCAAAAAAATATTTTACTGGCCTAATATGAAGGGCGAAACAGTAGAGTACTTGGCTAGGTGCCAAGATTGCCAGCAGGTTAAGGCTGAACACTAGCATCCAGCCGGCCTATTACAGCCATTACCAGTACCAAAATGGAAATGGGAGACCATCTCACTGGACTTTATCACAGGTTTGCCTAAAACTCAGAAACAAAATGATTCTATCATGGTTGTAATCGATAAACTCAGTAAGTCTGCACATTTTATTCCTATAAAGTCTACTTTTAAAGCTATTAACATTGCTAAAATATTCATGAAAGAAATTTTTAGACTACATGGTATTCCTAAAATGGTGATTTCAAATAGAGACGTAAAATTCACATCCACTTTTTGGAAGGAATTGTTTGCAGGGCTAAATACTAATTTGAATTTTAGCACGAGTTATCATCCACAAACGGATGGATAGACCGAAAGGACAAACCAAATCATAGAAGATATGCTCCGCATATATATAAGAACAAAACCGAACAAGTGGGAAGACTACCTACACTTGGTGGAATTTGCATATAACAATGGGTACCAAACTTCAGCTAAGTTGAGCCATTTCGAAATATTGTATGGTAGAAAGTGTACAACTCCGATTAGCTGGGATAACCTAGCTGACAGACTCATGGTTGGACCAGAGATGCTCCAAGAAATGGAGAACATGGTAAAGAAAGTACAACAGAACTTGAAAGAAGCACAGGATAGATAGAAGAGCTATGTGGATCAAAAAAGAAGACACTTGGAATTTCAAGTGGGAGACCATGTTTATTTGAAGGTCAAATCCCGAAAAAACTCGTTGAAGTTGGGGAACTATGCCAAACTGGCACCCAGGTTTTGTGGTCCCTTCGAGATACTAGTTTGAATTGGACCCGTAGCATATCAGCCTGCACTTCCGGCTAATCTAAGAATTCATAATGTATTTTATGTTTCTTTATTGAAAAAGTATATCCATGACCCTACTCATATGATTGATTGGAACATGGTGCAGGTGGAACCTGAGGGTGAGTTCCAGGTGGAACCCCTATGCATTCTGGACTGGAGAGAAATAACACTTCAGAACAGAGTCGTCGCTCAGGTAAAGGTGCAATGGAAGCACTTTAGTCCCGAGGAGGCCACTTGGGAATTGGAGGGAGAATTGTGGAAATATCATCCAATCCTATTACAGGAAAGGACCGAACACTGAGGACAGTGTTTTACTGAAGGGGGAAAGGATGTGACATCCCCCAAAAATAAATATTTTTATTTTTTTTTGTGCTGGAAATTTATTTTCGTTTTTGGCAAATTCGAATCTGGAAATTTTTTTCCATTTATATGTGAGAAGGCTCACATATATGTGAGCCTGCTCACATATGGCAATTTCGAATTTCGAATTTAATAATTGTATTTAATTATTGTGATTGTTGGGTAGAGATCTATTTGGACCCAACTAACTATTTGACTATGACACTTGTATCACAAAAGAATAATTATATTAACTAGAGGAGGAAAAATGGAACAACCATGTTAAAATCAACTGACCATGACTCCATGAGTGGGGAACAAGTTGGAACTGCCCCTGGGCTAATGATTACAAGTGGTAAATCAGAGATTTGGCCATTGACAGCCCCTGAAAATCAGGGATTAAGAAAAGCTGCAAAAATCCCCAAAGGAGGGAAAAGACCTGGGGAAAAATGGATAAATAGCATATGCGAGGAGGCAGGACATTGCCAAGTATGCTGGAAAAGGATTCCTGAGCTCTCTTGCTATTATGAACACTATATATTGAGTGTGAGGCAAGAGGAGATTGTTGAAACAGAATCACCTTGCTGCTATGAGAACTGTTGAGTAAGTGTGAGGCAAGAGGATAATTGTTGGAATTGAAGGACATAGCTGAGGAGGAGTTTCCAAGTTTTCCCTCATGGATTCATGGTCAGGCTAGGGGGTGAATCAGGAAAGTGATTTTGGCTGCCCTATTCTAAGGTTGGGAGGAAAGTGGTTGTTCCCTTTGTCTTTCCACGGATTGGATTTAGATATGTTGATCTACCCCTCTCTATTATGAATGGCTATGTTTTTATTTCGATGTCATGTTAAATCTGAACTGGAATGATGTCCATTCTCTATCTGAATGATTTTTTTGATGCATTGTGTTGATTAAATTGGAATTGTAATGTTTTCCATTTTGTTTATTGTGGGGAATATATGTGAAGGAAATCTGTAATAATATTTCTATAAGTAAGTAAGGGAAGGAGGTGATTAACGTCAATGAGGTAGATCCTCTCTGTAGATAAATTCCTAGGAAACTAAACTCAGATCCCTTGGAACATCATTTATAATGACCAAACTCTAACAAAATGATATTCTTAATCATGTATTTTCATAGATGCACAGATCTAGTACTGTTGACGCTTAATGCATTGATTTAAAAGAGGCTCTAAGTGGATATTATAGAATTTTCCCTATACAGAGAATTTTATCCTTTGTGCCCCTCTGTGCGTGTAAATTTCCTAAGTCCTTAGGCATTCAGAATTCTGTGACGTAAAATTATATCGTATCCTTCTACACCCTCAGTCTCCCAGAAACAAAAGTAATATTTCTCCCAGAAAATGAAATTTGAGAGTACCTGCAAAGGTTAAAGACCAAGGAGTGATGAAAATAGTGTGAAGAGTTACAGTAGGAGCTCTCTCTCCCTTTGTGTTTGTTTTTTATTTCCTTACCTTTTTTTTGACAGGAACACTTAGTCCAACTTCCCTTTCACATTTGGAGGTTGGTTACATGAGAGGTTTGGGGCATCCGAACTCACGAAGTTCCAAACCCCGAAATATGGGTCCCACCTTACCTTTTCGAAACTTCGGGAAATTTTTTGCGTTGTTGCTTGACATTTGAAACCTTGAAACCCCGAATTTCGAAATCTCGAAAATACGGGTCCCACCTTTACCTTTTCAAAACTTCGGGAATTTTTTTGTGCTATTGTTTGGCATTTGAAACCCTAAAACCCTGAATTCTGAAAAACCTGAAATACGGATCTCACCTTACCTTTTCAGAATTTCAGGAATTGTTGTGTATTGATATTTGACTGCTGAACTCGCGAAATCCAAAACTCTGAAATCCCGACATGCTGGTCACTTTTCTTATTTTCGGAAGTTTGTATATGTTGTTGTTTGGGTACTTGTACTCACCCTGAAACCCAGATGGGTGGGTCCACTTTCCTTTTTCACCTTTCGGGAGTTGTGGTGTATGGATCCCGAACCCTAAAATCCTGATACACTGGACAATTTTTGCAAGTTTGTATATATTGTTGTTTGGGCACTTGAACTCACGAAGTCTCGAACCCCGAAACCCCGAAGTACCGGGTCCACAGTCTTCCCGCTTTCTCGCGTTTTTTTGGCAAACAGCGTGGCCCCTTTGTTTTGTTTGGTGTTCGGCACTTATAATCGCTGAAAACCGTTTGACCTCTGTTATGTTTCACAAATTGTAGGAACCTAGAAGAAACTTATTGTTATGGGAACAACTCTAACAATGTAATGAATGAACTAGTAAAAGAACATTGAAGAGTCTTCATCCTGGATAGAGGTATGGGAGTAAGAGACCGTTTTACAAGTAGATTGAATTGCAAACAGAGGGTAATTATTTTTATGTAGGGTTGTGGTCATAAAACCCCAAAGTTTTTTGTATTGTTAAGACTGTGGTAGTGTTATAGGTACTAGCATATAAGAGAGTATTTATAATTTTCAGGATCTTAATTAAACATTGAAGTGATGAGTAAATACTCATTATATCATCAATTAGAAAACTTAAGCTGAATGGTAAGGACAGTCGACGACAGTAAGGACTCTAACTAACCTTCAGACTCAAGCCTTTTAACAGAAAGCTTACTTGCTTGAGATCTCGAAACTTTTCAAGGATAAATGTACAATTAAATAAATAAATAAAAATTATGGTGATTTGTGAGGTACATTACAGATAATTTTTTAAACAAGGTACTAACATGAAGGTAATTATTGTTGTATTTGGTTTTAGAAAAGTTTTGGTGAAGTTTAATTGATGAGAATAGTCATGAACTGAAGATAAGCTAATTTAAGTTGTAATGTCCTCTTGGGAACAAATTTATTATATTAACTGAACAGGTGATGAAGTATGATGGTGAGAAAAATGGTTGGACTGTTGTGGTTTCTCTTCCACAATCTGTTCACTTTGTTAAGTTAACCACACTGTTCCCATCAATTTTTATAAATATTAGTAATATTATAAAAAAATATTACTTCTAAAAATATTAGTAATATTAGTAAATTTATAAAAAAAATATTATAAATTTTTACTTCTAATATTATGGGCCTAAGTTGAACAGAGTAATGTCGTGGGCATGCCAACGGCTTGGCCATAGGTCTGGGCCCCCGCGGCCAAGTCACAGTCCACTGAACTGTGACTTGGCCACGAGGGCCTAACCCCGTGGCCAAGATGTTGGGGTGCTAGCAGCATTGCCTTGTTCGGCCACCTAATTAACTAAATTTTAATTTAAGAAAATAAATTAAATTTCTGAAAAAATAAAATCTAAAACTAAAACTAAGCTAAAATTAAAATTAAAATACAACTAAAACTAAAACTAAACTTAAAATTAAAAATTAAAATTAAAAACTATAACTATAACTATAACTAAAATACAAATTAAAAACTAAAACTAAAGCTTGGAAAAATACCTGAAACTTTGCCTACCGCTCGCCAAAACGACCGCTACGCCACACCTATGACTACTTTCCAATATACCTCTCGTCGACAGACCTCTCACCAACAGACCTCTCGCCGACAGACCTCTCCCCAACAGACCTCTCACCGATTTCTCACCAATAGACCTCACAAACGCCAACAAACCTCACAAATGGCCAAACGCTCAGACTCACAAACGACCAAACGCTCAGACTCACAATAGCTCAGAATGGCCAAACGTTCAGACTCACAGTCGTACACAAATGACAACAAGGTTGGAAAACATTCCAAAATCGACGAGTGGTTGATATATAAACAATCGTTCGACTGAAAGATTATTCGACCGAACAAGCTTTTGGCCGAAATATTGTTCGACTGAATAATCTTTCGATCGAAAGAATGTTTCGTTGGAATATCTTTCGGCCAAAAACATTTTTCTGAATGGAAAAAATCTGTCCGACTAAATTTTTACACACAAATCGAGGGTGTTGTCACTATACCGTTCGATTTGAAGTTCCACTTTTTGGATGAAAAAAATATCTTTTGGCCAAAAACACATTTTTCAGAATTTTGGAGATCCAATTGTCACGAAAGTGTTACCCACCTTCATGATTTCACCCTAATGTATTGTGTTTGCGTATGATTGTTCAATTGTTCATTACTTATTTACTCTACAGTTATTGGATGATAATGCTACATTGATATAATACTTGGATTATATGGTTAAAAAGGATTAGATTGATCTATTATTGATTCAACCCGTCTCTCAATAATCCAACAATTGGTATCAGAGTGAGTTCCTTCAGAAATCAGTTTAACCAATGAAAAGTAGATCATGGAGAGAAACAACTTGTATAAAAATGGAATACCAAAATTTGATGGACAGAAGTATGCATTTTGGAGCATAAAGATGAAGACATATATACAGGCACAGGGATTTGAAATTTGGCAATAAATTGTAGATGGATACACAGTACCAGAAGTTTCTCCAACAAATGACAAAGCAATGAAACTCGGTCAGAATAATTCCAAGGCCACAAATGAACTTTTGAATGGTCTTCGTGAAACGATGTTCACCAAAGTTGCACATTGTAAATCCGCTAAAGAGATTTGGGACAAACTTCGAAATATTTATGAATGAGATTCAAAATTCAAAGAATAAAAGATTCAAACATACANTAAAGATGAAGGAACATGAGAATATTGAAGCTTACTTATTACAAGTCGATGAAATAGTAAATGCAATCATGGGATTGGGAAAATAAATCAAAGAATCAATAATTGTTCAAAAGGTACTAAGATCTCTTCCTATGAGATTTGACCCTAAGATATCGACACTAGAAGAAAGAGAAGATTTAAACTCCATAATCATGGACGAGATACATGGAATCACCAAAGAACCACAAAGAAGGTTTTTAAGAAAAGCTTATGCACCAAAGAAGACATCTTATCATCAGATAAAGATGAAGTCAGTGAAAGTGGGACAAAAAGAGTTCTATTCATGGAAGTAGAATACTCTCATAAAGAAGAATTTGAAGTAGAATATGAAGAAGCCGAAGAAGTAATTGAAGAGGCAGAAGTTGACTACCAAGAGGAATTGTTTAGTGCCATAGAAGTTCTCAGAAGAGAAAAGAGGAAAAGCAAGAAGCTACAAGCGAAACTAGACAAGAAAGAAGGCACTCAAGAATTAGAACAAATGATTACAAATTTGAAGGTTCAAATTGAAGAAGATATGAGAATTTAAGAATCACTCAAAGAACAGTTAGAAGGAATAAACAAGATCATTGAAAATTTGGAAGCATAAACTGTCACATTAAGAAAGGATCTTCAAAACAAAAATTTGCAGAACAACTCAAAAGTTTTGAATGACATTATCACCAGTCAAAGGCCTAATCATGACAAGTCTGGACTTGGATACAATCAGAAAGAAAATGGATCAATCTCCAAAACAACAGAACAAGAAACAAATCCAAAAATCTATGCTGAAACAATCAAAGGGGATAGGAAGGTCTATAGAGAAAATTACAGGGACACTCCTCCACCAAAAAGATTTAGATTTTAGAATCAACGATCGATAGAAACAGATAGGCCTCAGGAAGAAGAAGGATTCATAAGAGCACCTCCTTTCAGAAGATCTTCAACTCCTAGGTATCAAACTATATTTTTTGGTTTATTTTATGAATGTAATAATTTTGGACATAAAGTTGTGAATTGTAGAGCTAACAACAGAAACATAAACAACATTGAAATTCATACACAAAAATGTTATCCAAGAAGTCCTAGTGAAACATAGAGAAGAAGTTACAACAAGTTTGAATCTTTGAGCATTGAAGAGGAATGCTACAAGTGTAACAACTTTGGACACTTGGCCAAAGATTGCAGAATGACAATCCCTCCTAGAGAAACACAAAAAAGCAACAACAATCACAGACAGGAACCTCAGAAAAGGACATGGATAAGAAAGCAGAATCATTATAGCAATAAAGAATGCATACTTTCTCTACAAGATAAACAGAAGAAACGTGGCTGGTATGTTGACAGTAGTTATTCAAAACACATGAAAGGTGATAGAGACATGTTTCTTACATTAAGAAAGGAAAGATATGGATTTGTCTCCTTCAGAAATGATGATTGAGCTAAAATCATTGGAAAATGCACAGTCAGAATTGGGAACAAAAATACAAAGGAAGAAAATGTTCTACTAGTAGAAGATATGAAACATAATCTTCTAAGTATGAATCAAATGTGTGACCAATGTCATAAAGTTACTTTCGATTCACAAAAGTGAGAGATAAGAAAATAAGGTTCAGGAAAATTGATTGCTACAACTGCGAGAACTTCAAGAAACATATATGTGTTAAGTGAAATTGGAAATGAGAAGTATTGTCTAGGAAAGGAAGATGAAAGTTGGATATGGCACAGAAGAATGGGTCACATACATTTTGATGACCTTGTCAAATTTAACAAAAGAGAAGCAGTCATAGAAATTCCCCATATCACGAAACCAACCAACACTTCATGCAAGCATTGTCAACAAGAAAATCAAACAAAGACCATGTTCAAATCAAAGGAATATTCAATGACAAGACCAATGGAAATTGTGCATACTGATCTAGTTGGACCAACTACAACAAAGGGTTTAAAAGGTGAGAAAAAATTTATGTTATTAGTTGATGATTATACAAGAATGAGTGTAATTTTCTTTCTCAAGAATAAGTTAGAAGCTTTTGAAAATTTCAATATCTACAAGGAAATGGTTGAAAATGAAATGGATTCAAAAATCAAATGCTTGAGATTTGATAATGAAGGAGAGTTCACTTCAAAGGAATTTATGGACTACTACAGTAGTCATGGAATAAAAAGAGAATTATCCGTTACCAGGACACCTCAACAGAATGGAGTTGTTGAAAGAAAGAACATGACAATACAGGGAATGGCTTGAACAATGCTAATGGATTCCAAATTGATAGATATTTTTTGGACACAGGTAGTGCATACATCAATTCACATTCAAAATAGAATAATGCTAAGAAACAACACTGACAAAATTCGCTACGAGATATGGAAAGGAAGACTAGCAAATGTGAAACACTTCAGAGTTTTTGGAAGCAAATGCTACATCAGAAGAGAAGATGGCAGAATGAGAAATTTTGACTCTTGTGTGGACAAAGGAGTACTTGTTGGTTACTCAAGTACAAGGAAAGAATACAAGTGTTACAACCTGAGATTGAACAAATTTGTGGAAAGCATCAATGTAACAATTGATGAAACAGGTAGACAAGAATTAAAGGAAGAAGAAAATGAATCAATGGAGCAACTTTATGAAGAAGAAACAGAAGATGAAAAAGAAGGGGAAGATGAAGAGGATATTATAGAAGAATAAGATAAAGTTCAGCAAGTGACTCCAAAGACACCTAGAAGACAAGTGCAGAATAATCATCCTTCAGATCAGATTATCGGAAACAAAGACACAAGAGTTGAGACTAGAAGAAGAATGCATTCACCAGAACAAATGCACCTAGCACTCACATATACGATTGAACCAACCTATTTTGAAGAGGCCAGCAAGGATGAGTTTTGGAATAAGGCCATGGATGAAGAATTGGATCAAATAGAGAAAAATGACACTTGGGAATTGGTTCCAAGACCAAAGGATAAGAATGTGATCGACACAAAGTGGGTATACAGGAATAAATTGAATGAAGATGGACATGTTACNACAAAGGAGTACTTGTTGGTTACTCAAGTACAAGGAAAGAATACAAGTGTTACAACCTGAGATTGAACAAATTTGTGGAAAGCATCAATGTAACAATTGATGAAACAGGTAGACAAGAATTAAAGGAAGAAGAAAATGAATCAATGGAGCAACTTTATGAAGAAGAAACAGAAGATGAAAAAGAAGGGGAAGATGAAGAGGATATTATAGAAGAATAAGATAAAGTTCAGCAAGTGACTCCAAAGACACCTAGAAGACAAGTGCAGAATAATCATCCTTCAGATCAGATTATCGGAAACAAAGACACAAGAGTTGAGACTAGAAGAAGAATGCATTCACCAGAACAAATGCACCTAGCACTCACATATACGATTGAACCAACCTATTTTGAAGAGGCCAGCAAGGATGAGTTTTGGAATAAGGCCATGGATGAAGAATTGGATCAAATAGAGAAAAATGACACTTGGGAATTGGTTCCAAGACCAAAGGATAAGAATGTGATCGACACAAAGTGGGTATACAGGAATAAATTGAATGAAGATGGACATGTTACAAGGAAAAAAACTATATTGATATGTAAAGGATATGCCCAGGTTGAAGGAATCGACTTTGAAGAGACATTTTCCCCAGTTGCCAGAATGGAAGCAATCCAATGCTTTTAGCTTATGCATGCTCCAAAAATATTAAAGTGTATCAGATGGACGTAAAATCAACTTTTCTAAATGGGGAACTTGAAGAAGAAGTCTACATTAAAAAAACAGAAGGATTTTAGTTGTCAGAGAACACATATTATGTGTGCAAATTAAAGAAGGCCTTGTATGGTCTAAAAAAGGCTCCTAGAGCATGGTACTCTAGACTGGATAAATATCTACATAAGGCAGGGTTCAAAAAAGGAAGTGCAGACAACAACCTCTAGATCAAGGTAAGTCAAGATAGTATTTTATTAATTGAAGTTTATGTTGATGATATTATTTTTGGTAGTGATGATGATAAGTTAAGCCAGAAATTTGCAAAGGATATGCATAATGAATTCGAAATGTCATTACTTGGAGAAATATCTTTCTTTATGGGACTTCAGATACATCAAAGCAACCAAGGAATTTTTATTTCTCAAACCAAGTATATCAAAGAAATGCTAAAGAGGTTCGGAATGAAATATTGCAAACCAATTATCACTCCCATGCAAACTAGTTATCACTCTCATGCAAACCAGTTGCAAGTTGAGAAAAGATGATGATTCAAAGTCTACAAATCAGAGGAAATATAGATCAATGATTGGTAGCCTACTATATGTGATATCATTCAAACCAGATGTAATACAGACAGTTGGGAAGGTGGCACGATTTCAAGTAACACCAAAGGAATCACATGTATTAGTAGTGAAGAGGATTTTCAGATATCTCAAAGGAACATAAGATTTTGGATTATGGTATCCAAAAAGAAATGATCTATCACTTATTTTCTACACAGATGCATATTGGGCAGGTTGTATTGATGACTAACGAAGCACCAGTGGAACAATGTTCTACTTGGGTGAGTGTTTAGTATCGTGGCTAAGAAAGAAATAATCATTAGTATATTTATCTACAGTTAAGGCAGAGTATATTGCAGCAACAAAATGTTGTACACGGATTCTTTGGATGAAACAAACTCTAACAGACATATAGGTTGAGTATGATGATCCCATTCCAATCTATTGTGATAATACAAGAGCCATCAGTATCTCAAAGAACTCGGTGATGCACTCCAAGACGAAGCACATTCCAATCAAGTATCACTTTCTATGGGAACAAGTCGTAGAAAAGAACATGAGATTTGAGTATATGGGCACAAAAGAATAAGTGACATACATATTTACAAAACCAGTTCCATGGGAAGCCTTTGAGTATCTTCGCCAGAGACTCAAAGTTATTTATACTCCAAAATGAATTCTTTTGAATGCTTATATTATATATCTCAGATGTACACGAGGAAGCACCATAAAGAGGACAGTTCGGTTAGGGGGAGCAACCCCGAATGGAAAGATACCTTTGTCATTGATGACAATGGGGGGCGATATTTATCATATGCAGAGGACGTCAGAGGCATGGTTATAGGGGGATAAATGGTCACAAAGATGCAGAGGACAAAGGCATGGTTCTAGGGGAGCATGAGTGATATGACTTCAGTATTGCATGACATGATTTCAGTATTGCATCAGAGTATTTTCATCAATGCCAAAGGGGGATATTGTTGATTAAGGTTGGTTGTCATTGATGTCAACCCTTGAAGAAAGTTCGGTAGCACAAAGGTTTGGGTAATGGACCCAAGTTTGTTTGATGTAAAGATGACTCATTATTGTCCTATTATGGTTGATAAGAAGTACAAATGAATGAACTCCAAAGTGGTCACCTTATGGTGAAAGCCCTCATGGAAAGATGCTTTGCGGATTGAGTTATCCTAGAATTATGGTTAGAGAACCCATGATTAATTGTATAATAATGAGATGAAGGTCAGTGAATTTGTCAGTGAAACTATCCTAGATGTATATTGTTTGTCATGCCATTTCCGGTGGTATGTGGAATGTCACATAACTCCTCACGGTTAGAGAGTTATGGCCATGTGAAGTTGAAGGACCCTCATGAGTCATCTAGAAGCCCCAAAAAGTCAAAGTGTTTGCAAAAGAAATTATTTAAATAATAAAGTTAGTGGAGAACTCCCTAAAATAAGGAAAGTGGGATGCTACATGAAAGTATAAATAAGAGGCAAGGCTCTCTCATTTAATCACACTTGAACACATCGAATATGTGTTGTTGTGTAAGGCTTATTGTAAGTACTCATTGATACATCTGAAGTTGTGAAAGTCTGGGGTAGTACGAATGGTTGAAGGAGAAAGTTTCGAAATTACAACGAATACAAAAAAATAGTGCATTAGGGTGTGTACAGTACACGGGATGACAGTGTATTAGGGTGCGTATGTACGTGGGTTGACAGTGTATTAGGGTGCGTACATGTTGATAAATCCATGGAAACTTGAAGAGATGAAGATGCAGAGGTTCTATATTCTGAGATCAAGATCCCAAGAAGATATACAATGCTCAGATACATCATATCTATCCATTGGTTCAAAAGGTATGTCTTATTTCTATGAATAGTCGGATTTTGATGTATGCATGAGAAATGGTTATGGAGATTTGAGAATTCTCCCTAGAGAGACTAGTGGTTGCATGGGATATTCTATATAATTAAGATCTACATAAATACAGTGTTGGTATATATATCATTGATACTTCTTGTTCAAGCACATCTTGTATTTATTGGCATATGGCTAAGGCCTTTTGTGGTATATGGTTGAGAGTTTTTATTGGTTGATGTATTGAGAGGTTGAATATCAGAAAGGGTTTGAAGTCTAGATCATGTGAGGGATATTATGCTTATTCATGATTACACATACTTATGGCACATGACTAGAGAGAGATATGTATGAGGATGCATGCACAGGGTATAGATTCGATCTGGATACAATGACAAGTTATAGATATATGTGAAATAATTTACAAAGGGTCAAAATTTTTCAAGAGAAAGGAAACCCTAATTTTCAGAAGGCATACGCAGTCTACATAATAGTTTGGTTGCATACATACGCAGGCTACATAAAATATATGACACATACATATGCGTGATGCAACACTACATGTCGCGTACATGTTGTATTTTTGTTGATACATGTTCAGTTCAAGTACAGATTGATTATATGGAAGTTGTACAGGTTGGATACAGGTCAGTGGTACAGATTGATACAGTTGTATAGTGGTATATCTCACAATGATAATGTGACAGTTGTTTCATCATTCTACCTCTACGTCAGGGCGGTTGGACGAGGCAAGGACAGGTGGTTGTAGCCACCTTCCAGTTGTAGCCAAAGAACATAGGGGGTTGTAGCCTCCTCCTGGTTGTAGCCATAAAATAAGGGAGTTGGAGTTTCCCTCAAGTTGTAGCCTGAGAAACTAGGGGGTTGGAGCCTCCTTCCAGTTGCAGCTGGAAAACAAAGGAAGTCGATGCTTCCAATGAATGTAATTCTTCAAGACATATAAGAAAAAGCATTTAGTGGTTTTCTCCCACTTTGGGTTTCCACGTAAAACGCTGGTGTACTATGTATGTGTATGATTCTTCAATTGTTCATTGTTTATTTACTCTGCAATTATTGGATGATAATACTACATACTGATTCACCCCCCCTCTCAGTAATCCAATAGATAGATCCATTTTAACTAGCATAGAGATAAACACAAAATTTTATATTAAAACAAATCATGTAAATAAAAATAAAATATTGTTGGCACTATGGATTTATTTTCTTGTTACATTATAGTTAATATTATGGAGTGTTTTCCAATAAAAATTATGGAATTTTAATATAATACAATTATAAATAAATAATATAGTGAA
>SNQJ01S0010884.1:17371-52898 GCA_010110895.2 Picea sitchensis | reverse complement strand
TTTCTTTACACTTGGCAAAACAGATAGATAATTTTGATCTTCTAGATTAGGGTTGACTACATCTTTATAATACCTTAATTTTCTTTTTTCCTCTAACTCTTTATCACACCACATTTTTTCCTTAAATTTTGATGTGACATTTTCTTTAATAGTATCTTTATTCTGCAAAATGGTTTCTTCCATGATTCCCCAATAGTTTAGCCAAGACCGGGCATCTTTATGCCATCCTCGCTTGAGTCGATGGTGGTTATGACTTGATTTTGAATCAATTTTAGGTAGCCTCTTATCTTCCATGTTGTTTAACTTGCTCTTATACATTATGTATCTGGTCATAGCAACGCTCTCAATGGGGGAGAGGCTTGTTTCTACGAGGAGGATGGGATAGAGCGTATTTACTTTCATTTTGAGATTATAGGTTATAAAATTCTTTTGTATTTGCTCTATCTCTCTCCAAGATTCACGAGAGATACTATAGCCCCAGACTTCACATCCATAAAAAATAACAAGTGTAACAAGAGTCTCAAAGAGAAGTTCCTTCTTATCCCAACTCCAAAGATCGACCGATTTACAATTCTTTTCAAGCCCATAATAAGTTTTACATCCCACAATAATCCTTTTCTCAATGCTATAATTCCAAATCAGCTTGTGGTGAATATCAATTCCAAGACATTTGTATGAATTCACTTCCTCCAAGTTGTTGTTGTCATATAAAAAGGTATCATAAGGGATCTTATTGGATTTAATAATCATGACCTTAGTCTTATTAGTATTAACAGTCATACCCATATTGGAGCAAAAATCCTTGAGGATTGTCAGTTGGTTTTCAAGATCATGGGGACTCCTTGCCATAAGAATAATATCATCGGCATAAAGAATAATACTGATGACTATACCAGTGAGAGTAGGGCTGACACAGCCTACTTTTTCCAAGCATTCTTCTAACTTATCAATGTATATGCCAAAAAGGGTAGGGGACAAGGGACAACCTTGTTTGACTCTGATATTGCAGTTAATCTCTGTTGACCAGCCCTCAATGTTTTTAAACTTAGCAATAACATTCTCATACATCCTTATTGTAGCAGCCCTCAACTCGAGAAACACTTTTATCTCTTCTAACCTATTCCAAAGGTTTTTCCTAGGAACCATGTCAAAAGTTTTTCTAAAGTCAACAAAACAAAACAAAAAGATTGTTTTTAGTATTGCGGAACTCCTATGAAATGATCCTAAAGGTAACAAGATGGTCCACAGTTGAATGATATCCCCTAAACCTGGCCTGGCCTTTAGCTCTTTTACTGTGACTTTCTAGCCAAATGTTAATCTTCTTTTCCAAAATAATTCCATAAAGCTTGGCTAAAATCGGGCTCATCATAACGGTCCTATAATTAGAGGGAATGTTTTTACCCCCATTTTTAAAAATAGGAACAATAAGGCTTTGCATCCAGGGTTTAGGGAATCCCTGCTTGACTACTAACTTGAAGAGCTTGTGTATGTGAGGGATAAGGATTGGCCCTCCGATTTTAAAAATTTCAGCTTGGTAGCCTTCAATGTCCTTAGCTTTCCCATTTGTGAGCCGCTTAACCCCGAACTCTATTTCATCTAAAGAAAAATCTTCTTCCTTTGTAGGGACAATAGGAATGGTGTCCATGGCATTAGGGAACTCGTAAAGACTTTTAAGGTAGGAATTCTATTATTTTATTTAGTATTGTGTTTTAGAATTTGGCTCCAGAACTTCTGAGGATCCAACTTGTATAGTTGTGAAATTTTCTCTTGCCTATTATTGACATAGTGTCTTTTTTTCCCTTTAATTAGGGATTTGTACGTATTGATCTTATCGAGTTTTAATGGCTCATTAGAAGAATACCTAATGGCTTTCCCAACAATTTTACATTCTTTATCATACCAAGGGTTAGTTGTTTCATTATTCTTTTTATGGGACACCTCGAAAGAGAACTTGTTAATGGAAGTGGAAAGGGCAGTTGTAAAATTATGATAGAGTTCTTCAATGTTGTCCTTATAAGTTAGGAGGTTTAATTTACTATTTAAATCCTTTAAGAAAATGCCAACTTTACTTTTGTTAAAGTGCAAATTCCTTTGATTATCATAATTATCTTCAATGGTGCTCCTATGCATGGAAAATTTTAGAGTTAGGGTTAAAGGTTTATGATCAGAGTCAGGCTCATGGAAATTTAAAAGGTCAAAAGTTGTTATTTGGTTAGAAATGGGGATATCAGATATCACATAATATACAACACTACTACCTAGCCCATGAATACAGGTCATTTGGTTGGAGTTTGGAAACTTCATTAATCCATTGCAAATTATTAGGTCTTGAGAGTTGCAGAGCTGAGAGTTGTAGTCCTAGCATTAAAGTCTCCTACCAGGAGGATATTACCTTCATTTTTCAAATTATAAATATCTTGTTCTAAATTATTATAGGGACAATTTTTATCTAGATTATTTTTCTTATAAAAAGTAGAATTAATAGGTGCAAAATAACAAATTGTTATATACATATTCTTAGCATTGGTGTCTGAAATTTCTATCCAAATGTATTGATTAAGAGGGTCAATATTATGAAGTTGAATGTGAGGAGAAATGATTTTTCTAATATAACAAGCTATGCCTCCTATCCCTCTACGGTGGGATTTTTTATTCCATGCCGACCACAAGAAAAATCCTTCCATGTTAGGGACCTTAGACTCCTCATGCTCCCAAGTTTTAGCTATACAGATAATATCAATATCACTGGGGATCCAACTTATCATAGGACCTTTGTGCCATGGAAAGCCACGACAATTCCAAAAAATGATCCCAAGTGTCTCAAATTCCTATTTATTATTATCCATCTAGTCTCTATCCCTAACAATAGATTTTTGATTTCTAATTATTGCCCATTTTTCTTCTTTCCTGACTTTTTTTACCTTTTGAACTTCCTTCCTTAATTTAGCTTGGTCTTCGGGAATGCAGTCTTCATTTATAAATATTCCTGACCCTTTTAAGCTCGAAGATTTACTAAGTATGTTATATTTATGGTCATTACAACTTACTTTGACACAGATCAACCTATATTTGTGATCAATTATTTTTCCTAGTTTCTTTGCTTCTATGAGGTAAGTTGTATCAATTTGTGATTTATTTTTTAATTCTTCTTTTACAATTGCTAGCCTAACCTCCTCTTGTTGTTATTTTATGCCAAAAATTATGAGGTTCAAGGCTCTTTTGTTATGCTCATGGTCCAATTTGATTAGCTTATTCATTTCCTCTTTGATGGGTTTGATATCCAATTTTTTTTCCATATTACTGAGGGTCAAATTGTTGGTTAGTTTTTCTTCTAGTTCTTTAATCATATCTCTCAAGTTGTGATTTTTTTCAACCCCTCCTTCTTGGGTTGATTATTTATGTTTTTCCATTTCTTGAATTCTATCATTCATTGTGTGCAATTCACTCTTGAACCCTAAGAATCTATCCTCTATTTGAGTTTGAATGGTATCTTTAATTTTTCTATCAATCATTGCCTCTAGCTCTATTTGGAGTTTTACATCTTTAATTTTTCTATCAATCATTGCCTCTAGCTCCCATTTTGGAGTTTTACATCTATCTCTTCAATTTTTCTAATGATTCTAACTTCATTTGGATTTTGGTACTTCTCTCTCTTTTTCTATTGATTCCATATAATCGTAGCGATCTCTAGAGGATTTTGGGGGGCGTCCGCTTGTTAGGATGAATTTTGGAATAGGTGGTAGAGTGTTCATATTGAAAAGAAGAGAAAAAAGATGTAACAATTATTATTATGGATTGACTTTATCTCTCAAATCAACTTTTTTTTTTTTTTTTTTTTTTGTGTGTGTATATATATATAAGTAAAATTAAAATTGAATTAAAGTTAAAATTGACTCACCTCATTTCAAATGTCCAAATACTCAACCCTTTGAAGAAGCCAAAATAATTTCAAAATGGTAGAGAAGTCCAGAACTGGCAGATTATTCTGGGTAAAAGAGGTAAAAACTATAGAGATTATGATATATAATCTTAGAAATAAAATATCTCCTAAAAAAATCTAAAATAAAAATAAACAGAGAAGTAAGTTATTCTATTCAAAACCCTAGATATATAATTCTAGAAATAAAATATCTCCTTCTTAAAAAAGAGATGTATTATTCCAAAGGGCAGAGATATATTTTCAAAACCGCATAGAACTAGTATGCTCATTCCAAACAAATGGAGAAATATTAATTTCAAACCGGAGAGAAGTAGTATTCCAGTTCAAAATCACGGAGAAATATTATGCTCGTTTAAAACATTGATAGAGAGATACAATATTTTAATAAAGGTATTAATATATAATAAAAATTTTAATACTGAATCATGTTAGATAATAGTAATAGTAAGATTTCCAAATAATTTCAAGTTGGTATTGTTCAAAGATAATGGAGAAGATTGGAGTGATTATGTCTTGGTTGCTTCATCTTGATTAGATTTTAGGTTTAAAAATTATGTAATCATTATTACATTCATGAAAAACATTATGAAAGGATTTAGTTTAGAGTTTGATATATAAAGGATTTAGTTTCAAGTTTGATTTAGTTGTGAAGTGTAGGATTACCAAACCCTTTGCTTCACACTCTAGTTGAATTAGTTGAGATTTGGTTTCTTTTTGGTTTCCTATGGGTTTTATTGATTTGGTGTGGCTTGGTTACTAACCTTGGATTAAATAGACTTTTTCTAATCTCATTTTTTTAGTCTTGTTAGGGAAGTTTCAATTTAAATCTTAGTGTTCTAGTGGTATTGTGCTTCCTATCATGTTCCCCCTCTCTTACCTTTTCATTCTCATGGGGTTTCAAGCAATTTGGGGTCAGTTTCTTTTAAGTTTTAGTGTTTGGGAAGCTTACATATCCTCTAGGTTAGGCCTACACTCAAACCTCATACTTTAATTTTTAGCATTTGGGAAGCTTACATATCCTTTAGGTTAAGCCTACACTGAAACCTCATACTGGGAGGATGGAACCTAAGAAGGAGGTTGGACCTACACTCAAACCTCATACTGGGAGGATGGAACCTAAGAAGGAGGTTGGACCTACACTCAAACCTCATACTGGGAGGATGGAGCCTAAGAAGGAGGCCATGGCTAAAGATAATTTGGAGGGTCTAAGAATTATAGTCAAAAAAATCTGTAAGAAATTGAAAGTGATAAGACAAGAAAACAAAATGACAAGAGCCTATGTTAATTCCATGGATATAACTAATATTGGATGTTTTGCAAAACATGTCAAAGAATTATAGTCAAAAAAGCTATAATAAATTGAAAGTGATAAGGCAAGAAAACAAAATGACAAGAGCCTATGTTAATTCCATGGATATAACTAATATTGGATGTTTTGTAAAACATGTCAAAGAAGAGGTTGAACGGAATTTGTTAATTAGGTTTGGGTCTTAGTGTCTCAAGAAAAAAAAGATGTCACCATGGAAATGGTAATGTTTCTTACTAGCTCTTTATTACTTCAATTGTTGAAGGATGAGAACATTAGGCAACAAGAAATTGTATCCATACTAAATCAAATGGATAAAAAATATGAGGTCATCTTCAAAACTCATGGAAATTAATATAGTGGATTAGGATGAAGAGGGATATACTCCACCAAAAGCATAAGGGCATGCAAACATTTCAAGAAATATAGATCTCTAGATTCAAATGAGGAAGGTGAAAACTTACAATAACTATGTAAGTTCTTCATCTTGTTTTACTTATTATTTTATTATAAGTGATTAGATAACTCAAAATGTATCTTGATAGTTAAATGAGAAACCACAATAGTTTTAATTTAAATGAAAGTCTTATTATAAATGAAAATCTTATTAGTTTTAATTTAAATAAAAGTCTCATTAATTATAATCATAATCATTTTAAATTTTACAATATCAAAAACACCTTTTTTTTTTAAGTAAAAAGACTCATTTACCAATGATCTCAAAAGTTGAGATATTTATAAACAAAAAGTTTTTTTTATAAATTCAAAATAAATTAAAAAAAAAACTGTCAAAATCTATACACAAGGGTTTTGATCTTTATAAAGAAAAAACTTAAATAATCAATCTCTGTAAATTTAAATAAAACAAAACAAAATAAAAAAAAAAAAAAAAAAAAAAAAAATATAAAAACAAACAAATTTACAAAGTATTACCTTTCTAACTTTAAATATGAAAACAAAACAAAATTACAAAGTATTACCTTTATTAAACTTTTAAACTTTAAATATGAAAACAAAACAAATTTACAAAGTATTACCTTTCTAACTTTAAATATGAAAACAAAAACAAATTTTCAAAGTATTACCTTTCTTAAACTTTAAATATAAACATTTCAGTTTTGAAATCATTTTTTATGGCAACGTTCAGAAACACATCAAAATTTGAGGACTCGAATGATACACAATTCAGCATTAATATTTATTGATTCGAAAACTAACATTAGAAATTCAGATTTTTAAGAAATTGTTTCAAACGAGTGATTCAGTAAAAGAATTCTCCTCCCATTTGTAAACCCTATTCTTAAAATTTCTGAAGTTTCTACCTGTTATGTTAATTGGTTTCGCAAGTTTTTCGGAATCTTCTTCCTATTCTGAAACCTTATTCTTAAAATACCTCGTTCTTCTACTGATTTGTTTCCATAAGTTAAATGGTATCCAAACTTTTTCGTTGTTTCGGATTGAGACTGCTCTCGCTCTCTAGAAACCAATGACTTTATAATATACACGTCAGTGTTTTCTTTCACTAAACGTCATTCAAATGCTGCTGAAATAATTCGTAAATTAATTGAAATTGTCAAATCCAATTGCATAGATTTTATAACACTGCTATTCTATAGCATCAAAATCTAACATTTGCAATTCTATTAAAAAAACAGTAGTTTAAATGATCCATGAAACTAGTATTTTTTTCTTTTCTGGCTATATTTTTGTATTTTTGAGGATCTTTGTCAAGAAAGTATTAGGTCTGCAGATTTTAATGATTATTTCTGCATTAATTTATCAAAGTGCTTTAGCGGTTTATCAACATGCTAAATTTATTTCTGTATTCAAAAATAGTTTTAAACAATAAAAAAATAGTAATTTCTTACAGATATATATTCTTAGATTCTAACAAAAAAAATTGTCATTTTATAAAACAATTTGCTAAATTTATTTCTGCATTCAAAAATGAGTTTTAAACAACAGAAAAATAATAATTTCTTGTAGATTTATGTCCCCAGATTTCAACCAAAAAAACCACTTCATATAAAATTAAACAACTCCATTAAAAAAACAAAAACGCATCCTTGTTTGTTTAACTTCCATGAAAATAATGTTCAACCCTGTCAGAAATTGTTGAGAAATTGTTGAGTCTGCAGATTTGAGTGATTATTTCTATGTTATCTGAATGTCTCATGAATTTATCAACATGCTGAATCTATTTCTTTATTCAGAAATGAGTTTTAAACAACAGAAAAATAATAATTTCGTGTAGATTTATATAACCAGATTCCAACTAAAAAACCATTTAATAGAAAATTAAACAACTCCATTAAAAAAACACATCCTTGTTTGTTTAACTTCCATGAAAATAATGTTCAACTTGAAACTCTCCTGAACCAAACCATTGGTTGTTTGTACGACCATTGATATATAATACTGAACAAAAATCTAAATATACTTGAACGACTCATAAAAAACTTATGGCGACGCATTCGATAGTCGATAACTAACAAATGATATTATATTATCTAATCCACATCTATACACGTTCACTGCCGCACCAACTACTCCATTATTGTTACTGTTGAGAATATTCTACTCCATAATTATTACAATTGACAATCTTTTACGAAAATGACATTTCCAATCGTCTGCACACGATATACATAATTGCCTTCATACTATTCTCTGCGTACGCTGAATCTGAAAAAGAGTTACAGGATTCCCTACCTGACTAAACACAACACGCAATCGTTATATCGCCATATCCTTCCTACCTGGCGAGTAATTTTTTCTAAGTAGATGGAGGCGTATGTGGAGATGGGCCATGGGGATCTGTATTTGCTCCCGGATCCGTATAATCCACATTGAATGCAACACCTTTCTTTGCATACTTCGCTGGACCAGCTGTATTCCGAAATCCCTTCTCATCTGCAGCGACTTTCTCAGATTCTGCAAATACCTGCAAAGTAATTAATAACAACAAAAGTCACTCAGTTATCTTGATCAGATTGTTGGGGCTAATTTATAGACTCCACATCCTTACTTTACTACCTGAGACTCCCCAGATAATTCCCGTCCCTTATTGGCTGGCATCCCCTCTGCAGGAGGAAAAGGAATTCATAAGTCCCATATAAAGCAATGAATCAGTCATCAAAACATGTACTTGTCCCCAAGTTTCTGCGATCTCAATCAGAGCTTTAGGTTAAAACACACCATACTTCTGTTATTACTGAAAAGAAAGAAGCAGATTATGAAGATTCAGTGGGATAGAAGTTTTAGATGGTTAACAAAGGTGAAAAACTAGAAGGGAATGAACGGGATCATACGTTCATGGTCTCTTCCGCTACATGACAGAACGACTGCTACAGCCAAAATGAAAGCAATTGAAAACCCTAACGCCCTCGCCATTTTGCAGAGTCTGCCGTTGTGATCATGTGAATGAATGAGAATACATTTCAATCCTGTCTGCCTGCCCCGAAGATAAGGTTGCGTTCCTTGTCAGATCCCACTTTGCTAACACCAATAATATTGAAGATTCTCTTTCTCATTGCTATCACGTTCATTACAGTTTTTACTTTATCTTGAGTTGACAGAAGCAACATTTATTGTTTTTTAGTCCCTTTGTCAACTGGTAACATAAACCGACTTAGTCACTTGCCGTAATCCATACGCTTTTTCTAACCTGCTGTGAAGGCTACTATGCGTTTATCCTAACTAGGACTTGGGTTATAAATTCCATTCTTAAAATAAATTTTAAAGGTTGTTTTTATTTATTATATCTAAAGGCGTATACATCTATTGATAATGGGTACATTTAATAGGTTTTTAGTGTTAATCAGTTTTGTATGAATAAGATTAAATATTGATGGAATATTTTTAGTTGTTCCAATAAATCAATGGTTGTGATTTCAACCACTAACTTCCTCACTATTATAAAGGCATCCCTTTACATGTTTATTTTTTTACTTTTACTTCATCATATTTAAAATTTACTATGGTGACTAGCTGATTGCCACATCTGAGTGATTAACAAAGATTAAAGTTTTGTTACAGAGTAGAGAGATGTGAATATGAAAAACAACCATTTAATAAATAGCTGTGAGTTTCATTTTATAACTGAGTTTCATTTTTTTTTGACACTTTCCATAAAAAAAAAATCATACACCTATACAAATATGCATGCACAACTTGTCATACCCTTTGCTTTGACACAACTAACCATTGAAATTTATTGAAAAAGTTTGATACACTTGTATAAATCCAAAATAATTTATGGAAAAAAATTGATATACTTATATAAATCCAAAATAAGTGCAAAGCATACCCTTTGCTTTGACACAACTAACCATTGAAATTTATTGAAAAAGTTTGATACACTTGTATAAATCCAAAATAATTTATGGAAAAAAATTGTACAAAATAATTTATGGAAAAAAATTGATATACTTGTATAAATCCAAAATAAGTGCAAAGCATACCCTTTGCTTTGACACAACTAATCATTGAAATTTATTGAAAAAGTTTGATACATTTGTATAAATCCAAAATAATTTATGGAAAAAAATTGATATACTTGTATAAATCCAAAATAAGTGCAAAGCATACCCTTTGCTTTGACACAACTAACCATTGAAATTTATTATTGAAAAAGTTTGATACACTTGTATAAATCCAAAATAATTTATGAAAAAAATTGATATACTTGTATAAATCCAAAATAAGTGCAAAGCTTAATAATGATGATCATTAACTTCTTAATTATAAATCTTTTCAAAATCCATTTTAGTAAATTTGTGTCTTATCCCATACAATGCATTTATTATTATAATTTGTTATCTTTTACACTTTTTAAAATTATCATAATTTATAAATAGATACTCCTAAATGTTATATATAGATAAATTTTTAATTAGAGTTTATTAAATGATATGCATATTTTTGAAATTGTCACAATAAGAGGGAAAAATAAATAAATAAATAAAAAGAAAATTGATATTTATTTGTAAAATTCAATCATTATTTACAATATTTAATTTTTCAATATTTTTTTATTTTTTTATTTTTTTTTACATAATAGTTAAAAAAAAAAATTAAAAGAAGTTTAAATGTTTTACTATTTTTTCTCATAATTATTATTACATTTTGGTTATAAAAAAATTGTTGAAATTGTCATTTTTCATTATTAAATTTACATTTTTTTATTTATTATTACAATTTGGTTATAAAAAAATTGTTGAAATTGTTATTTTTCATTATTAAATTTACATTTTTTATTGTAAAAAATTATTGAACATCTTCAAAAAAATTTCATTACATGTTATGCAATCTTAACTATGCAATCTTAACAATTGATATATACAATTACAATTATTATTATAAATTTTAAATTATATTTTGAAAAAATATATTAATTTTTTTTTTAAATTGAAAATTATAACATATTGATATCATGAAATAATTAATCTCTTTTCCAAATAAGAGGGAGTAATAATTAATTACCTCAACTATTATTATAAATTTGGAGGGAATAATAATTAATTACCTCAACTATTATTATAAATTTTGAATTATATTTTGAAAAAATATATTAATTTTTTTTTTAATTGCAAATTGTAGCATGTTGATATCATGGAATAATTAATCTCTTTTCCAAATAGGAGGGAGTAATAATTAATTACCTAAGTTTTAGATGGTGGGAGCATGCTACGTAGATTGCATTAAAGAAAGAAGGTGTGTGGTGCTTTGTGCATTCATGGTGGTTGGGTTATAGTGATTTGGATAGTGGTTGATGGCTTGTATTCATTTAGGGTTGTTTTTTTTATTTATTTATTGGTTTTAGTGTTTATAGATTTTTGTTTGTGGTTTTTTCAACTTGTTTATTGTTGGTTGAAGTTTTATGTTCATTTTCTAAAGTGTGAGTTAGTGATAGTGTTTCACTTTGCACTTATGAGTGTTGATTTAGCATTCAGTGGTTTGTAGTGTGTTAAAGTTTAGGTAGAAAGGGTTAGTTTGGATTTATTTATTTTTTTTGTTTAAGGATTGTTGTGTTTGGTTTTATATTTGGATTTGGTTGAGCACTAGTTTTAGATTTTGTGTGAATATTGTTGGGAAATGAAACTCTATTTAAAGGGTATTTATAATTTTTATGATTATTTTATGAACAGTTTTGTAACATAATATATTTTTAAATTAAATACAACTCCACTATTAGAAATGGATGGTTTTATGCTCATTGTATTCAATACCATTTAACTGGTATCACAAAGAAAAAAAAATGAAAATCGAAAAATTCTCACAATAGAATTTTGTGAATTTGGAATGTGGAAGTTGCACAAAGAGTATCTTTTCCGTTTGATCATGCTAAAATGGAAATCGAATAAGACAATTGGAATGTTGGATGAAGACTGGCACAAGATGAATCAGAAGGCAATAACTACTACAATAATTCTCTCTTTAACAAGTAAGGTCTTGTTCAATGTCACAATACAAAAGATGGAAAAGAGATTGTGGGATTATCTATCATACATGCATGAGATGCCAATTGTTCAATCTAAAGATGAATGAAGGTGTTACGATCAAAAATCACTTGGATGATTTCAATACCTTGATCAATGAGTTATTTTTAGTAAGAATTCCATTGGAAGATAAGATCAAGGCTATTTTGGTGTTGTATTCATTCTCGGATATATGTGAAGGATTTGTTATGGCAATTAGCAACTTAGTATCCACCTCAAGTTCTAGATTTGGTTCTAACAAGAAAGGAAACTGTTAAAATTCGATGATGTTGTCGGGGTTCTTCTCGACGAGGACATGAGAAGGAATAATCAAGGTATTTTTTTTGGGAGATGTTATGAAACTGTTAAAATTCGATGATGTTGTTGGGGTTCTTCTCGACGGGGCTTCTTCTCGACGAGGAGATGAGAAGGAATAATCAAGGTATTTCTTTGGGAGATGTTATGGCAGTTGGTGAAAGAGGGAGAACAAAAGAACTAGGAAAAAACACTCGGAGGGAAAAATCAAATTCTTGCAAAAGATCAAAATCCAAAGGTAGAAAAGACACTTGTTGGCATTGTGTTCAGCAAGACCACATGAAGAACAAGAAGGATGAAAACCAGTCAATAAAGAATTAGGCAAATACAACTTATGAAGAAGATACACCTTATCTTATCCTATCTAGAGGAGATGGCACTGCATATGTTTGGGTATTTGACTTAGGAGCATCATTTCATGCAAAGACTATTTTAGAAATTATGAGGCTGGTGATTTTGGAAAAGTTTATCCTCGTGAGGATGAGCTATTGGAAAATGAGATATTTTATTAAAGATGAAAAATGCAAATTGTGGGTTGCTAAAGTATGTGATATATGTTCCTAAACTCAGGAACAACTTGGAGAGTTCAAATAAGACAAGATACTCAATGTTTGATGGATAAAGGAGTTAAGGAGTTTATCTATGCTAAGCGAAGGTATCTCGCATGTTCATATGTAGTTTTGGTTTTGGAAGTGAGTAACAATGCATAGTTTGTGTATAGCTCACTCTTCTGTAATATTCTAGTAAGCTTAATAAAATCTCCAATAAATGTTGGGTTTCCAATGTAAATTTTGTTGGTTATGGTTTGTGATTGAATACTCTCACTGTGTGAATTGTATTTTGTGGGTGTTTTGTTTTTATTTTTGGATATTAAGTGTAAATGCATTTATTGTTCTTGGCCTCCTGCAATGACCTTTTTTCATACGTTTCCCTCAGTTTTGTGCATTGGTATAAAAGTGTTTCTTCTATTTAATTCACCCACAATGTTGAATTCCCGGTTTGTTGTGATCACTTGTTTACCATTTGAATTAGTTAAGCACATTTAATTTAGTCTTTAAATCACTAGTTTGGTGTAACAACACTTTCAATAATTAGTTTTGCAAGCTGGTGGGTTCCCTTGATCCAGTTAATGTCTTGGCCTGATCATTGGTACAAGAGGATGTGACTAAAAACTATACGACAATGCCTATCCTCCAAATGTCATGTTCGTAATGGTTGATGGTATAACACTGCCTCACTTCCTCGATCCTATGTGCATGGGAATCTACCTACAATGTTTTAAAGGATTGAATATTGTTGTCTATAACATTCATTGGTAGAGCCATATACACATCAGTCTATTTTAGGTTATACAACCCACAATATTGCCAGATTTTTGGAATCTTCTCTTTGTACACTCGATGGCAGTCTCTTGAAGACTCTATTTGTATAGAAAAAACCCCGATATCGATTTTACTAATTATAATATGGAAGTTATGGCAAGGAGCTAAGACTACGGATTAGTTTGAACAAATTAGTTTGAACATTGGGCATTGCCTAGCCTTAAAAGGAACAAGACAAAGCTACCTCTTGACCAAAGAATAGGAAATAAAGAAGCTTAAACTGTAAATTACCCAAACGTTGAATTCCATTTTCCATGAAGAATTTGTGTTGACAAAATGGATAGGTCATAGGTGCACCGTTTATGGATCAGATGGTACTATAGCAGGTTTTGAAGACATGGAGAATCCCTGAATGGTAAACACTTCCAACGAGTACCAAAACAGTGGAAAAGCATTGTTGCTAAGCTGATGCAGGAGCATCCCTCACGAAAAGCAACCAACGTGGAAGTGGAAGTCAGTTGGAAGACGTCTAGCGCAAGTTTTCGAATTTTCAAAATTTTCCCTTGGAGTTGACGCGCTGAACATAAATGAGACCATTTATTTTAGGYGCCTTGGAAAGAATGTAATCAKACCTCGAKCCATACGYTCTCGTCTGAGATAATCAAAGGCATTTATAGTAGTAGTTGCAGGTAGGTAGAATTGAATTCTAGATTAGATAGTTCTAGAAGGAAGAGGGAAAACCGACTATAGACAACCTCATTTGGATCATTGTAACATTAACCAGATAGATTATTATCAAGGAAGAGCATAGGAGAATAGTAGGGAGTCGTAGAATACATCCATGTACAGATCGTGAATTAATAGAAGAAGTTGATTCAGACTCATGGTTGTTGTGTTATTCTCCATGTATGTGTGTTAATTGCTCTGAGTATTTATTCCTGTTATGCATTTGTTATGTGTGTGTGTGAATGATTTCATGTGTTAAGATAGAATTCTGAGAGCAGGTGAAGTGAGGTACAACTATTTTCTCTTTGAGCAAAGATTCCTGCAAGGAGTGCAGTTGAGTCGTCCGCAAGGAGTGCGTTGGCAGAAGGCTCGGGAGTTAAACTTTTGTTCTCAGAACCCTCAGAAATGAAAGTGGGTTACTAAGACTGCTGCTGGAGGAGTGCGCAGGGTCTGGAGGATTCAACACTCGGGAAGTTGTTGAATGTTGAGCGCAAGGAAGGCGCACAAGTTCCTCTGAAGAAACAGAGTGGAAGAAATCTCAGGAGACATAGCACCTTCGTGATATCATTATTGAAGACTGCACAGGAGGATTCCGTGCTAAGAAGTCCTCAAGATAGGAGAAAAGGAATCGACGGTCAAGATCTCGTAGAGGAGGTCGACAGGACCCCGTCAACCATTGGATTTATCGACGAAGTGGAGAGGTTACGGTCGCACTGGGAGTTCAATCTCCAGGAGTCATGAACCGTTAGATCATGGACCAGTCACCCGTCGGCCGCTAGATCCCGAAAAGTTGCGCAGGGGTTAAGTTCCGAGGCAGAGAAGAAATTCCAGAGGAGCCATCGGGACATTAGGCCATCGGGGTTTTGACAAGTAAGAAAATCGAGACCTTGAAAGTCCTGAAATTCCGAGGAAGAATCTGAGCCGTTGATCTCGGCAGGGACATGTGGTAAGGAGCCAGGAATCCATCGGGGATCAGCTCATCGGAGAATCGGGTTGCGAAGACATAAAAACTCTTGCATACTGGAATCGCGATCCGCAATTTCTCGACAGGAGATTTGAGCCATCCATTCGCGGGGACGTGTGGACGAAGATCCTAACGAGTCGGCGTTCGGGACATCGGGGTTTCCAGTGTCGTGGAATTCGAGCACAACGAAATCGCGATCCACGATTTCCCGATTTGATCAGAGCCGTTGATCTGAAGGACACGTGGAGAGAGATCCCGAGGAGTCGGGGTTCAGTATTTCGGGATTTCTGGAGTCGAGTGCATTGTGTAAGTTGAAATCGCGATACGGGATTTCCTAATAAGGAATTTCCCGATAGTAGACGAGGAAGGTGTGATGTGGATATTTCATCGGGGTTCAGGGATTTATAAGGCCCGGTCCCGTGAGTTCAGGATTCGTGAACACGCGAAGCCCGATTTCCCGGTAGGAGGAAGGGGGATCGTAAGGAGAATATTTTGTGGGTGCAGAAAAGTCCCGATAAGGGATTTGAAGAACCTCTTTTGTTCTTCGGGCCTAGGGAAGAGAAGGTCCTGGTGAGAGAAGACATGCCCTGGTTGGCCGTTTGCATCATAAGCCTACATAGAAGTACAGGACCATCAATGATGGGGATCATCATGAAAAAGATGATAGGGAAGACCCAAAGATCAAATTGGCTCAGCTGGAGAAAAGCATTGCTACATTGACAGAGTTGGTGATGCAGCTACTGGTAATGAATGGTAAGGAAGCACTAAGTATAGATTGAACGTAGAGAACACAAGGTTGGCCCAGAAGGTTCCAAAGGTGAGACACTTGGAAACTCAAGTAATGAGAACAACTTTTCTTCATCTTCTAGTGCTCCTTTAAAAGTTGAAGAAAAAATTAAAATGCACATGTATGATGGACAAACTAATGTTGAAGTCTTGGATAGTTGGTTGAAACAATTAGAGGATTACAAATTGATCTTTACCAAATACAAGAAAATAAGCATATTTCCTTTACCCATTTGAAGATGATCGAACCTTCTCTATTGTGGTGGGAAAGTTATGTGTATGGACTAAGAATAGGAAAGGATACCATGGTTATGAAATGGAACTACTGCAAGGCTTTTTTGAAGTTACAATTTTATCCCATAGGCTATAAAGAAGAAAATCTCATGAAGTTGCAGTACCTTCGGAAAGAATAAGGAAAAGGAGTACAAGAATAAAATTATGAGTTCAAGAGGTAGGCCATCAAGTTGGGTATCTCTCTAGAAGAGACAATATTGGTGATGAAATACCTTGGAGAAATTTTCAGCCATATACAAATATAATTGTAGGTCCATGGTGTGAAAAGCATAGATGAAGAAAGAAAGAAGGCTCTCTAAATTGAGTTGGGTCTTCCAAGAAAGGACAACTACACATGGGCAAAGAAGAAACCAACAAGAAAATAGACAAGAAGGTTGCAGCCATAGCTGAGAAAAGGAGGGATCCTAATAGGAATTGAAAACATTGCAATGTGGATGGGAACACAGAAGAGAAGTGCTAGAAACTTCATCCAGAATTGTGTCCAAAGTGGCTAAAGTCCGAGAGAAAAAAAAAGGTCGTTACTGAGACAAAAGATAAGTGATAGAAAGAACCTTTGATTTAGAGGAAGTTATAGTTTGCACCACATCACAGTATCCAAAGGCGAGTGGAGATAAACATGCGGTATTCCTAATCAAATTTCAAGTGAAGAATTGGAAGGTAAATTCCTTGTTCAATAGTGGTTCTCAATGTAATCTAGTTTCTGAAACATTAGTTGATGATCTTGTTCTAGAAACCTACGATCTAGTGTAGCCGAGTTTAGTAGTATGGTTGCAAGGGAAAACTCTTATGAGAATCACTTGAAGATGTAAAATCAAGTTTTCCATTAATGTCGGCTATGTTGACAAGGTAGAATATGAAGTTGCACCATTGGACACCTAGAGGGTGACATTGGGTACCCCATACTTGTGGGATAGGCATGCTACCTTCATAGGAGAGAAAACAAGTATCATTTGGTCAAGGGTGGAAAGGCATGCCTCGTCAAATCACATCAAGAGAGAGAAAGAGAATAACTCCTCTAGTAGCGAAACAAGGGCAGAGAAGAAGGAAACAAGTCACCTTCCTCAGCAACAGAATGGTGGATATGGAGAGGCAAATGAAGGCCTTGTGTTTCCATCTCCTTAATAGTCCATCTTTTGGGAGCCAAAAGCCTTCAAATGGGGAGGTGTAATCCAAATTGGATCTTTGACATAGCTTTGTAAATTTAGTAAATAAACATATCTTTGTTTATTTTTATTTTTGGGAAAAATGGAAGTGGAAACTAGTGGTTGTAATGGTTGGACTTCCAAAGACATTTCATTAAGACAATGAGGGTTGTAGTGAATATGGCAATGGAGGAGAGGCAAAGAGAATTGGAGGAGAACAATGTCATAAGTGAAATCCTGAAGAAGATGCTCGAAGTTTGATGGACAAAAGAGTGAAGGAGCCTACTCACATTGAGCGAAGGTATCTTTGGCCATGGTCATCTGTAGTTTTGGTGTTGGCAGTAACAATATTGTTGGGAAGCGGAATCAAAACATAGCATATAACAGAGCATAAACGAGCTAGATTAAACACGCATCAAACCAAGAACAACAAACACACACTTGACACAATGATTTATGTGGAAACCCAAATCGGGAAAAAAACACAGGCAATGATTATCGATGTGCTTATATTCAAGGGAGAATTACAGTAGTCAACCCAGGGATACAACCATCCTCTCCTCACACAACATACTCGCTTGCACTAGCATTGTCCTCACATTGTACTCTACCTCTATGGGTATTCTCATATATATAGCATCTATCACTCAATTACACAAACTAATCATGAATAAATCACATAGTTACACAAATGTACATGTGCATCTGCATGTGACCTCATAAGAAAATTTGTTGGCATGTTTCCAACAAATACATAGTTTGTGTATATCTCACTCTTCAATAAAATCTCAAATCTCTTGTAAATGTTGGGTATCCCTTGTAAATTGTGTTGGTTATGGTGTGTGATTGGTACTTCCGCGCTGTGTGAATGGTAGTCAGTCGGTGTTTTGTTTGTTTAGTTCTGAATATTAAGTGTAAATGTAGTCACTGTTATTGGCTTGATTACCCTGCAATGAAATGACCATTGTTCCGGACACTGTTTCCATCGGCTCTCTACACTGGTATATAAAAAAAAATAGTTGGCTCTATCTAATTCACCCACAGTGTTAAATTTCCTGTTGGTATGACTACTGGTTTACCATTCGAATTAGCTGAGCACGTTAATCAATGGAACTGATAACCACAGTGAAATCTCCCTTCAGTCAATTGTGAATTTGCTTGAACGCTCGCACCCACAGCTCGATTTCACATTGAATTTAGTCTTGAAATCGCTGATTTGGTAAAACGACACTTTGAATAATTAGTTTTGCAAGCTAGTGGGTTCCCCTGATTCAGTTAGTGGCTTGACCTGATCACTGGTACAAGAGAATGTGAATCAAAACTATGCCACAGCGCCCATCCTCCAAATGTCCTGTTCATCACTGATGATGGTATATCGCTGCCTTACGTTCTCGCTCCTGTGCACATGGGCATCTACCTACAACGTTTTGATTTCCTGTAGCATTCATTGGCAAGCCAGCAGTCTAGTTACAATTTCAATTACCCTAAACATTGAATTACAATTTCCGCAAATAATCAGAAACTAAAAGCCATAGGCCCACCTACATTGAATTACAATTTCCGCAAATAATCAGAAACTTAAAAGCCATAGGCCCACCTTTTACTGATCGGCTACTAAAGATGAGATGAGAGTGTGAACTTGTGATGAGTAAAGACGATGGATAGTGTCACAAAAGATATTCTTCGGAAATGATGCAGCATAGCCAAATACAAAAACTCCAATAATTATAATTAGTTGTGAAGTGCAAATATAATTATAATTAGTTGTGAAGTGCAAATGGTGTATGCTATGTGGAATTTATAATTAGTTGTGAAGTGCAAATGGTGTATGCTATATGTGGAACTCTGGAAACCAAGTGTTGGAGCTCAAAAGCTATTCTAGGAGAAATGATGTTCTTTTTGCATGGAGTAAGGTTTCTAAAAACCAAGTGTTGGAGTTCAAAAGTGATTGTAGGAAAAATGATGTTCTTTTTGCATGGAGTAAGACTTCTTCTTTAGTTTACACATCTTGCAATAGCTATTGTAGGAAAAATGATGTTCTTTTTGCATGGATTAAGAGTTCTACTTTAGTTTACACATCTTGCAATAGGCAAGTTTATATTGCATTTTAGTTTACACATCTTGCAATAAGCAAGTTTATATTGCACTAGGCAAAGCTCCTTGCTTGGCTTGTACTTTGAATGTAAAATTGAAGTAGGGAATGGGAGAGAAAGGGCCTACTTAAACCTAGGTGGGAGGGTGCACCCTAGAGAACTACTAGATCTGAACTACTGTTGAATATGAACACTATGAATGGGGCATGGAGCTAATAAACAATACCTACCATTATATTTCCAGAGCAATGCTTCCACTTCAAGTGTTGAACTAAAGCAACGAAATCGTTGAAAGCATGTGCCATCTCAGATATGGTTCAGACTTGAGAGGGCACACTGCAAAGAACCAGAGCTAAACTACTAATGTCGTGTTGAATATGAGTCGCCAAGGAGGGGCACAGAGCCAAGGAACCAAAACTACAATTGTTTACCATATGTTTAGATGACATTGTATTATGCATGTATGAGAATAGAGTGACTTATAAAAGAGCATGAAGTTATGTGTGAGAAAAATATTTGCAAGTGGGAGCTAACGTTCAAAAAATCCATTGCTTGTAAGTGCTTCAATAATGACAAAATAAGAAGTAAAGAAGATAATACAGAGAAGACAGAAAAGGAACAAGAATGTGTAGAGCGCCCTCGTACTAGATGAAAGGATGAACCATATAGGTGAGAAACATTACAACTAAATCAAGAAACAAAACAAGATATCCTAACGACTGATACAACTAGCCAGAACAACTGGCAGTGTACAATCACATACTGTTGAGGTTACCGTTATAACTAACACTCCCTCTTAAACTCAACAGTTACAAACATCAGCAATGATAATGCCCAAGTGTTATCTCAAAAAATAAAAAATGGTTTTTCCTAATGGATTTGTAAAAATGTCTGCGAGTTGATCTCGTGAGCCACAAAATTCAAGTGTGATTTTACCATTATTGACTAGCTCGCATATGAGGTGAAAGCGAGTGTCAATGTGCTTTCTTTTCTTATGAAAAACATGGTTTTTGGATAAAGCAATTGCTGAAGTGTTGTCACAAAAGATAGGAGTTGGCTCATTTTATGTTTGTGACATGTTATTCAATAGTCTTCACAGCCACATAGCTTAATAGGAAGTTGAGGTAGCAGCAACATACGCTGCCTCTGCGGAAGATATTGAGACAATGGGTTTCTTCTTTGATGCCCAAGAAAACAGGTTCGTGCCCAGGTGAAAAACATACCCTGAGACGCTTTTCCGGTCATCTAGGATGCCTGCAAAATCATTGTCAATGTAACCAGAAAGATGATTATCTTCAGACTAAGTGTACCATAAACCAAAATTGAGAGTGCCTGCAACATATCTCAGAATCCTTTTCGCCATCTTCCAGTGAGAATATTTGGGATATTCCATGAACCTGGAAACAAAACCGGATGCATACATAATATTAGGCCTAGTTGTTGTAAGATACAACAAATTGCCTACTCAATTTTTGTACAAGGTAGAATCCACTAGAGGGCCTTCATCTTGCTTGCTCAATTTTGTGCCTAGGGGTATAAGAGTTTTTGTTGGATTGTAGTCTTCCATGCAGAATCTTTTGATGATGTCCGATGCATACTTTTGCTGACAAACAAAAATTCCTTTGGTTGATTGGTCAACCTCAATCCCCCAAAAATATTTCATTATGCCAAGATCTGTCATCTCAAACTCAGATTGCATGGCATGTTTAAAACTGGTTAAATCAATATTTCCAATATATATCATGTCATCAACATATAAACATACAATCATAATTTTACCTTGTTGATCTGTTTTGGTGTATAGAGTTGGTTCATTTTGGCTTCTGCTGAAACCACTCTTGATCAGGTAAGTGTCAATTATGTTGTACCAAGCTCTTGGAGATTGCTTTAAGCCATACAAGGCTTTCTTCAACTAATACACTTTGGTTGGCTTCTATTTGACTTCAAATATAGGTGGTTGATCCACATAGACTTCTTCTTCTAAGATACCACTCAGGGAAGTTGATTGGACATCCATCTAGTATACTTTCCATTTGTTTTGAGCTATTATAGCTAAGAGAGTCCTTACAATTTCCAACCTTTCTACTAGAGAAAAATTTTCACCATAATCAATGCTTGGTTGCTATGAGAATCCTTTGGAAACAAGTCTTCTTTTATGTTTTTCAATCTACCCATTTTCATTGAGTTTAGTTTTGTAAACCCACTTGACACCAATACTTGTCTTATGTCTGGGCAGATCAACAAGATCCCATGTCTTGTTCTTCTCAATGGAGTCAATATCTTGGTTCATGGCTTGAACCTAATGTGGCTCTTTAGCCATCTCTTTAAAAGATGTAGGTTGACATGACATTAATGCAAAAATATTGTGTTGATCAATATCATCCAACTTCTAATGGATTTCTCTCAAGGTTCGAGTTCTCTAATTTTGAAGTTCAGAGGATGAATTTATGCTTGAAGAAGAGTTGTCCTAATGACTTTCAGGTTGTCCTTGTACCTGCAATCTTGGAAGGACAGGCTGATGTGTTTTTTGTCCTGAATTTTCTGTGTTTTCAAGAAGTGGCAGCAATGGATTTTGACTGTCCATAGGATGATTTTCAGACTCACTCCAGAACTGATTTTCAAGAAGTTTGACATCTCTGGTGAGAATGAGTTTCTTTGAAATTGGATTGTAGAGTCTGTAGGCTTTGGATGTCTCACTGTAGCCAACAAAAATGCATTTCTCACTTCGATCATCAAGTTTCTTCCTTAATTTGGAAGGTATGTGAGCGAATGCAATGCATCCAAAAGTACTAAGATGAGCAACATTTAATTTTGTCCCACTCCATGCTTCTTGAGGGACCTTCATCTTGACACTAGTGGTTGGAGATCTATTCAGGAAATAAACTGAGCATGCTACTACTTCAGCCCAAAATAAATTTGACAGACATTTCTCTCCGAGAAGGCCCCTTTCCATGTTCATTATAGTCTGATTTTTCCTCTCATGCACTCCATTTTGTTGTGGAGTATACATGGTTGTAGTTTGCATGATTAAGCCCTTGTGATTTACAGAAATTTGCAAATTCTTTGGAGTTGTATTCTCCTCCTCCATCTAATCTAATAGTTTTCACATATTTTCCACTCTGTTTTTCAGCTTCAACCTTGAATTCTTTGAACTTTGCAAAGGTTCCAGACTTGTGTCTAAGGAAATAGATCCATATTTTCCTGCTAAAGTCATCAATAAATGTTAGGAAATAAAAGCTACCACCTATTGAATTTGTTTTCATTGGTCCACAGAGGTCAGTGTGAACTAGCTCAAGGTGTTGTTTGGCTTCAGTGGAGGACTGTGGAAATCTTGTTCTCTTATGTTTTCTAAGAATGAAAGACTCACATGGGGAATTTCGCTCTTTGAAGATAGGTAGACCTTTGACTATGGAGTGCTTATGTAGAAGGATTAGACTCTGAAAGGGTAGATGTCCAAATCTTGCATGCCAAACCATAGTTTCATTGGTTGTGGATGCACTTTGTGCATAAGATTGGATCAAATTTGTAGTTCTAAAGGTTAGAGGAAACATTCTATTCCTAGTCATGTGCATTTCAAAAATCAATTTTCTACTGGGAGATTTGTCCTACATCCTATAGGATGCTCCTTCAAAGACTACCTTATATCCATTTTCAACTAGTTGTCTTACACTTAACAAATTATGTTTCAAATATGGAACGTGATAGACATTGTTTATTTCTTTCTTTACATTTTGTTTAGTGAGAATAGGTACAATTCATTTTCCTTGAACTTTGACTAAAGAGTCATCTCCAAGTGTAATATCACAGGAAATAAAAGAATCAATGCATGAAATTAAATCTTTGTTACCTATCATGTGATTGATGCATCGATTGTCCAACAACAAGAGATCTTTGTGTTGTTATTCAATCTTGTGGCATGAGAGAAACATTCCATCTGAGGTTTCTCCTTCATGATTTGAGACATTTTCTCTACCTAAGTGTTGATCTGCTTGCTTCTTCTGACATGCAAATCCATAGTGCCCATACTTTTTGCAGTAGTAGTATTGTATGCTTGTTTTATCATTTGATCTTCTCCCTCTACATATTTGAGGCTGGAAATTCTGATTCTGGTTCTGATGTCTGTGACCTTCACTTGAGTGATTGTTACTTGGACTTCTCCCTTTTCCTCGGTGGACTCTTCCTCTACCTCTACCTCTCCCTCTGCTGAAAGAGAATTGAGTCTTGAAGGAGTTAGATATTGACTCATTTTCTAGATGTAGTCTGGTCTCATGTGTCAATAGAGAACCCATTAGTTCATCTATGGAAAAATTAGAAAAATCCTTGGATTCAAGGATGGTTGTAACAACCATATCGAATTTCTTCGGAAGACTTCTAAGGACTTTCTCAACAATCCTTTTATCAGGGATGTCTTCACCAACCAATATGATCTGGTTTACAATTCCCATGACTCTGGTCATAAATTGGTCCACATTTTCAGACTCTGTCGTTTTCAAAGTCTCAAAATGTGTCCTCAAGGTCTGCATCTTGACTATTTTGACCCTGTCATTTCCTTGGTAAGTTGTTTGTAGGATGTCCCAAGCTTGTTTTGAAGTAACAACACTTGTGATTTTTGAGAATATCGAGTCATCCACTGAATTTTAAATCCAGAATTTTGCCTTATTCTCTCTTTTCCTTTGTTCTTCCTGAACAACTCTCTCTTGATTGGTCATGGTAGCTAAGGCTATTGGATCTGGTTCCACGTAGCCAAGATCCACTAGATCCCAACACTCTTGTGCTTGTAATACGAATCTCATTCTAAGAGACCAAAATTCATAGTTCCTTCCAAGAAGAATCAGTGCTTGTGTTGATCCTAAATTGTTAGAGGTGGTCATCTTGAAAAGAAATAGAACATAAAGAAAATGATAGGTATTTTCGTGTTTTACCTGTTTCCTGCACGTAAAACCAGGTCTACGAAGTTCTCTACTTTAATTTGGGCCGAAAAACGTGGGGTTGGCCATTTCTTTAGCTCTGATCTAGCTGGATCTGACTATCCGAGCACTAGATTTACTAGGTCAAAACTCTGATCTCTGCTCTTTATCAACTATAGACCCTCTAAATGGAGGAATCGAGCTCTCTGAGATTTCTCGTGGGCCAGTGCTTACTTCTTTTTAACAAAAAAAAAATTGTGTTAAATCCTCATATGACCAAAGGTTGAAAACTAGGTGCTAATCCCATAGAGAACTACTTCAGGAGCTCAGGGCTCTTCGGGCTCTTTGGACTTGGGGGCTCCAGGTGATATTCCTTTCTTACCTCTCAATTCCTCTGAACTCGCGAACCTTCGAATAAGGGGAAGGGTTCGACGGTCTCAATTACTCATCAAGATCTACGACTCATAATTACTTTGGGAGTTTGGGCTTCAGGAATTTTCAATGCACAATACTAACAATCCTCCGGAGTGTCAGATTAGAGAACTCGTGGAGTGCAAGATTTGCCTCCATGTGTCCTCTTGATTAGACGACTAAGATGGACTCTGGGACTCTGGTTAGCTCTCGTTCCAATGCCTCACTTCGAAAAACCTTCCAGAGTGCTAAGCCTCCAAAGTGAGAGATTTGGTGCCACGTGTCCTGGTTGATTGAAGGTCCAAATGAACTCCAGGGTTCGGGCCTTTGAGAGTTCTCGCTTCAAGCATTCGACTTTCTTCCGAAGTGGCTTTCCTATGAAGTGATAGATCAGTTGACACATGTCCCCCACTAATGAATAGTTCAGATGAATTCCAGCCT
The DNA here is from genome assembly GCA_010110895.2 of Picea sitchensis. Lineage (NCBI taxonomy): Eukaryota > Viridiplantae > Streptophyta > Pinopsida > Pinales > Pinaceae > Picea > Picea sitchensis. Next base: position 27,772 of record SNQJ01S0010884.1, on the reverse strand, counting down.
TTGGGCCTTCAGAAGTTCTTGCTCCACACTACTCACCTTTCCTATGGAGCTCTTAACCTTCGAAGTGAGGGATCTCGTGCCACGTGTCCTTTTGCAATGGATGGTTACGATGAACTTCAGTCAATGTTCTGGATCTACTCCGGCTCTTCGGAGCTTCGGGGGTTCAGGAGTTCTTGACTCAGCAAACCTTTGTTCTTCCAGAGTGTTGATGCTCCGGACCTCCAAAACTAATTCCACGTGTCCACTAAAATTGACGGTCTGGATCCTCTCCGGGACTCTGGGCTTTCGGGAGTCCTTGTCTCTAGCCAAGCTTACTTCGTTCCTTCGGAGTTCAATATCATCGAATACCAGGATCATCTAACACATGTCCCCTAGATCCAATTGCTAGGATTAACTTCGAGCAACCAACCCTTCGGCGATTTCGGCTCCCTCACACTCCTTACACCTCTGAAGTGCTCTAGCGCCAAAGTGTGGGATCACATGACGTGTGTCCCCTCTTGCTCCAACAGATCAGATCTACTTCGCACCTTCAGGACTTCGAGAGTTTTGCTACCTATACACTTGATTTCTCTTGGAGTGCCTTTTCTTCGAAGTGTGGGATCCATTGACATGCATCCTGTCTAACGGATGGTTCAAATTGAGTCTATCTCCCTCCTTCTTTAGCGATTTTGCGACCAGCTCATCTGGAAGCTCCTGGATTGCTTCTTGTCCGAAGTTCCAGATCTTTCGCCACTTGTCCCTCCTGATGATAGACGGTCCCAATTTACTTCGGGACTTTTGTTCTCTTGCGCACTTAAAAGATTAAGTTTTGTGCACCTTACCCGGATTTGACATCTGTTGATTCTCTGTGCTCTGATCTAATGGTTGTTGTAGATTCTCCTTTGCTTATTCTGCAACTTCCTCCTGAAGAAGGGATTCCTTCTTTAAATGCTTCATCCTTCTGTAGGGTTGCTTCCTCACGCTCTCTCCAAGGATCTTGCGAGCGGACTGCTCTCCAAGCTCTGTGAAGAGTCTTACCTCTTGGGCTCTCATCTGCGAGACAACGTATTCTCTGCGCTCTTCCTCCTAGGATCGGGCTGCTCTACAGTGAAGAGCTTACATCTTAAGCTCTGATACCATGACAAAATAAGAAGTAAAGAAGATAATACACAGAAGAAAGAAAAGAAACAAGAATGTGTAGAGCGCCCTCGTATTAGATGAAAGGATGAACCTTATAGGTGAGAAACATTACAACTGAATCAAGAAACAAAACAAGAAATCCTAACGAATGATACAACTAGCTAGAACAACTAGCAGTGACTCACATAATGTTACAGTTATAACTAACAAATAATAATGAGGAGGAGGTTGCGAGTACCTTTCCTTCTTGAAGAAAAGAAGACTGAGTGAGAGTTCTTAATTTTTTTACGCTGTGAGGAGGCCTCCTATAAAGGAAAAATGTAATCATGCACCACGGAACAGGATAATGTGGATCTGCACCAGGAATCCTACAAAACGTACTCGATAAGATATATCAAAGCGCCAAAATCTTGAATCTGCTGGCAAACCTTGTGAACCATATGTCGGCAAGCCGTCTCAACAGAAGACAAAGCAAGACCATACGACTACAGAAGGCACGATTTTTGTTGAGGCTGAATGCTACGGTGCTTAGGAGTTAGCGTATAGGCTAAGTCTGAGGGCTAGATTTTAAAAGCAATTGTTGTGATAGATCAGAGGTGCAGTCCAGAGAAGAGGGTATTGCATACCGTGTTAGGTTTAGGTCCATTATCGAATATCTTGACCATTATTAGGTTTAGGTCCATTATTAGGTTTAGGACCATTATTGAATATCTTGCATACCGTGTTAGGTTTAGGTCCAGAATACGTGCCTAGTGTAATATAAACATTGGTGGAAATAGAGAGGCAGCCCGTAAATGCAACGATAGCTTGACCATAAATGAGTGGACTACCCCAGAAATTTTATCTGGAACTTGTCAATGGACTGTAACGAAGAATCTATATTGCTCACTCAATTACAATTACAATTTAAAAATGTAATTTATCTTTGAGGAGAACATCCTCGCTATCTACATCAATTTTTAAGAAGACATTAACTTTGGAATTCTCTTCAACCTAAAGTAGGATTTCTCATTTATTATATCTATCTTGGTAATTGTTGTATTTTGTCCTTAACTCTTACATATATTCATTTGGAAAACAGATAAACTAATATTATACTTGTTTCGTTATTAAATGGATTCCACTTTCCATAGTAGTTTTTTGGTGCCTTGATTTTTGTTTGAGTTTGTTATGAAATATATTACCACTTTCACCTTGGAGTAAAACTTTTCATTATAGAAAGATAGAATCAATAAATTAGGCCTATTCATATTTTATTCTCACCTAGCATTATACTTGGTTGATGTCTTTTGTATTTTTTTATTTTATTTTTGTCTTTGGTGTGTTTTCATCATTATACTTGGTTGATGTCTTTTGTATTTTTTTATTTTATTTTTGTTTTTGGTGTGTTCTCATATGATAAAGAAAATTAGAATGAAAATTGCAATGGTCTCCCCTCTCATGTCAAGACATCATAAATTTAATCTTGCATTGTTTGAATGCTAAGAGATTGATTATGAGAGAAAATGGGAAAATATAATACGGAATCCACATTGATCTTGTTTTTAATTAAAAAAAATATTTGTTTTGGGCGTTAACGATAGGACTCAAAATCCTTGTTTTGTGTTATAATTCTTGTTCGGTTTTTCATTTTATTCAAATACTATTTTTATAAAACTTTAATTTTTCCATTTCAATGAAAATAAATTAACATATATTCATATTGTTCTATGTTCAAATCCATCATGTAATCATCTTTTTTTATGATATATTCATATTGTTATGTGATCAAAACTCATCATGTAATAATCTCTTTTATGATATAAAATAAAAAAATCCAACGCATCTCAGTAGTGATTCTAGTAGTTGTAACATCCCACTCATGCGCATTGAGCGAATTTATTCTTTGAGGATACTTGCTCGCAAGTGATTTGGATTTTATGTTATTAAAACATTTATTTTGATTATGAGGCGTTATGGGTTGATGACATGTTGTTTTACTGCATTGACATAGACAGGTGCTATTGACTCAGTTTTACTAAGTGTGCAGAATTTTGGACCTCGAGGATGTAGAGGCATCGATGGAACCCCTTGGACTCCGGATCAAGTCGGGGAGTATACCATTGGGGTTTGGTTGTTTTACTATGATATTAGTGCATCTGATTAGATGATATGATATGGATATATTTTGACATGATTCATTGATGATGCAGGCTAACGATAGCTTGCCGACCAGACTCACATGTGGAGTAAAGGGGTCATGCACAACTACCAGAGATGTTGAGGGAGAGGTGTGGACAGTAGCCCTACCACATCCTACTAGCACTCCCGTCGTGGCTCGAACTATAGGTTAATGTTTACCTAGTTCGAGAGGACCCACGATGTCGTGAGGGAAGACTATGACAGTCGCTCACGATGATTCTAAGGGGTGCGCAATAAGGCGGGGGCCTTATTCCTTAGAGACCCTTAGTCTCCCACAAGTTCACCTGACAGAGTATTGACTACAGGGGTTTTTTATGTCTACCAAGTCAGTCAAGAGGCGAGTGGCACCCTTGGAGCACGTGGTACATCCTGAAGGGCACGTCGCGCAAGAAAGATGGAAAGAGGCGAGTGGCACCCTTGGAGCACGTAGTGCATCCTGAAGGGAATGTCGCGCAAGGGAAACAGATTAAGGCGAGTGGCACCCTTGGAGCACCTAGTGCGTCCTGAAGGGCACGTCGCATTGTTGATGATAAATGAATGAACCTAGATGGTCTTAAGATGAATAATGTGTTAAGAATTTTTAAAAACAAATTCCCTAATAAAATGTCGCCCAGTACGAAAATTTAAGGTCTAAGTCTAAATTATGCTAGTGGTAAAATTTTATCTATCTACTTAAAAAAAAAAAAACAACATAAATAATAATTATACTCCTCGTTTAATTTTGTAACAATAAGGGGGTAAGCAATTTAAATAATTCATAAAAATCTATTAGGGTAAAATTTTCAAAAATGAGGAATAATTGTTTTATTTTTTTATGATAATTTAAAATTATTAACTAAAAAGGGAAAAACGGGGTTAATTTCTACACCTGCCAATTTGAGTCATAAATGAAAAGGGGAAAGAAGGAAATCTAAAATATTTAGGAAACCAGGAAAAGAGGGAAACATAAAAAGAAAAGGGAAACCTAAGGGAAAAAGAAAAAAGTCAAACTTAGTAAGGTATCTACCTTTAAAAACTTTCTAATTTAAAACTGAACTAGCAAATTGATAATGGGGAAAGTCATTAAAACATGTAAGAGAATTTGGGGACACCTAGGAGCAATTTTAGGAGTGACTCTAGGTGGGTGAGGGAAATAAGGAAAATTAATTAATTAAAGAAATTAATTTGTGGAGGAATGAAGGGGATGGGTGACACTTGTACGAGGAGGAATTTTTAGGATTTAATTTTTAAAACTTTAATTAAATCATATTTTAGGAAAGTAAGGGACTTCGAAACTCTATATAATGAAGGGAGGAGAAGGATGAAGGATCTCTTCTATTTGCATAGAGTTACACTGCAGAAATCTCTACTTGATTGACTTAGTTTGTGGGAGTTGGGACACCTAGCTTGGTGAGGAGTGGTAGCTCGACCTTGCAAGGTAAGATGGGAGCTAGTTGAATCACTGGATAGCATGTGTGGCCCCTTTGCGGCTCGGAGAGCTAAGGGGGAAGAAGAGTACCCCTAGCATTTGTTGGGAGGTATCGGTGAAGTCTTGTCGGTCAGCAAGCGGGAGTTGCACAGAGTTCGCGGGACATCACTCAGAGCGAGCGATCAGGCAATGGTACGCTCTATTTATTTTTGTATGGTAGATTGTTGTAGGATTTATGCTTGGATCTGCATGTTTAATGGAGTAAGTAAATTGATTTTTTATATTGATGACTGAATTTCTTTCATAAGCCTAGCCCCATGATTAATTGACTCCCATGGCCTTTGATTCCCGACATATCTTGAATGCCTTGGGTGTATTGATTTGTGAAGTTTGTAGTTATTTCGCCCTTCGTCCCTAACTCATCAGTCCGCGCCTGAGCAGTCGGCCAGGAGCCTGATCTACAGTCATTGCTTCGGCGTTAATAGACCTATGGATCTCAATGCCTTGCTTTTCTGTGTGTGGATGATGAGCGAAGGATGTTCCTGTCAATCGTCTACCTCTATGGTTTGTTCTTGGAAAATTGTTGTCTTGCGCCTTCTAGCATAACGTAACTCTGTGTTTTTACCTATTGTTGGAAGCTTAAATCTGTGTTATGATCCCTCCCTGCACTTAACTCTACATTTATTTTTATTGATGGAAATTATCCTCTGCAATTGATTGATTGTTTCTTCACTTGACTCCATGACTTCTTGGCATACTTTCATCGTGTCTTCTGGTTTGGGTGTGTTTTATGTGTTGCCAACTTTTTATTCCTTGGCGTTTTTCCTGGCTGGTTACACAAAAATTCCCTGTGTAAATGAACACCCTTGCCATTGTTATACATAGAATTGATAAGAGGCAACAAATGTGTGACTGACAACATTCATTAATAGACCTCGAATTTGGTATGCCTACAATTTTATTTATTCCTTGGCTGCAACTTCATAATCTTTTGACTGTGTTCCTCATACTAATGGCTTGAGGACTGTGATCACCTTTTACTTTTATACCTGTGTGATTTTAGAATGAACGATTTTACCTGTGCGACTTCATTATTGAGTGATTTTATACCTGTGCGACTTCTTGAGTGAGTGTTTATTTGAGGAGCATTTTGAAAGTTTAGGTACAATGTTTTACTTTTATTAATGACGGAAAATATGAATGTCCTTTTGGTGTGTCCCTGTACACGTTTTTCCCCTTAGATGCGTAGCATTTATGTTGATTGAGTTGCTATTGATTGGGCACGATTGTCAAAAATTGTAGCCTGCATTTTGCTGATGTGTGGCACAACGATTTGCCTTTATAATTGTGGGTAATCTATAAGCCAATGTCACCTGGTTCTTTAGACATCTGCATGTGCTTGCGCTAGGACCTTCTGAAGAGTGGAATACAAATACACAGGATGAAAGATGTAATACGAGATGCGTTTTATTTCATTTAGTATCTATATCAAATGTACTTTAATATCTCTTTCAATGATTTGTCAGCCATTTCTCGCCTCTGTTAAGAGGAATGTTATTTTGAAAAATGTTGATGATTTCTGTGACAAATTAACTTTCACAGTCAACAGTCTCAATTTCCTTTTTATAAGGTTACTTTTGTTTAATGTCTCAACAATTTAAGGCCAGCTATTAAAACATCTGGTGACTGTCATGTCGCATATTTTGAACACGAGTTTAGAAAGTCAGGCTGCATGTTTTAGAACATAAATTTTAGGAAGTGTAGCACGTTTTAGAACACGATTTTTAGAGTCTTGCAATGGATTTAGGTCTTTTTCTTATTATCCTACCTCTATGATCAAAATGCCCAGCCATGTTGGGTTACCTGTTCAAAATGCTCAGTATGGAACTGATCCACTTTTGTGGAGACTACTTAAAATCTGTCAACTTCCATTCATTGGGTTGTCAGATGCTAGGGAAAGCCTTGAGTTAACATTTCCTCCTTGAGAAAGCTACTGGAGAAACCGTATGATTTGAGGCAACCTCATGTTGAGGCATCAACAAGTCAACAAGCATAATTAAAGATTTATATGCTTCAGTGTTCAACGGTTATTTCTTTGTTACTTTTAAGGGTGCCTTGTAGTAGACTATTTTTTTTGGGAACCAACGCTAGATGCAGATAGCATTAATCATTTTGATTGTTCTATTGTTATAGTACTTTCCTTATGACTTTATGGAACCCGTTGTCTATAAATTTGTTATTATGACTCTTGACATGTTAAGTCTGTACCATGGAATTTTTACTCTTAGAATTGGTCCTGTTAATTGCTATGTTGAATGCCATGATAATTTTCATGTTAATTGCTACACCGATATTGATATTCAGACGTTTCCTTCTTAATGTTAATAGACATCTAGTTATTTTGGTACGACTGCTATAGATAGATGACATGTGTAATTTAATTGTTTAAAAGGTTATAATGGTAGCATTTTGCATTGATATGGCTGATGTGGTTATATACATGGTTAATTGATAGTTAGATTGAAATTTTGGGATCAATTTGGAATTGTCCTTTTAGAGTGTGATTAAGGGTCAAATGAGTTTAGCGAGTATGGACCCAAGTATAGATTAACTTATTTAATTAAATTGTAGTTAATGATTATATAAGTTTGGTCTGTGTTGGTAAATTTTTGACATAATTAATGGTTGGGTTGTTGACTAAATCCTGGGTTGGGTAGTGTCTTCCTTGTGGTCAACCTCGTGTGTCTCATTGACCTATTGTTGGGGTGTGGGTGCAGCCTTGTGTCAATTGTTTTTCCTCCTGGCACATCAATTTTTTTTTATCTAGAGTCCTTGGTCTGGATAGCTTATGCTGTGCCAAGGTTATTGACACATCTACCACTTGGGAATGGCATGATTCCTGATGAGGGGATCATGGTGCACCCTGTGGATAGTGGCGAATGAGATCTTGGCCGAAGTAGGAGCTTTCTATGTGAGTGTTGTTGAGCGTTGCCAATTACTTTTGGTGCAAGGGTCAAACGCTTTCAGGCGTTTGGTCTGTGTGCCTTGAGGTTCTAGTCCTTGTTCATCTAGGCCATGATGTTAGGATGGGGATGTTTTCCCTTAGCTTGTAGGCATGGTCGTGCTGCATCAGGCGGGTAGTCTTCCTCCTTATTTTTTTGCGTGTGTTTGCCAGTTGTCCTTGTGCCTGTGTGTGGTGTCATAGTAACCTGTTTCCTGGACTGCATGCTTGTGTTCGTCATCAGTGGTGTGATTAAAATTTTGTCGTCGTTGCCTTCATGCCCTTATTTATTCTAACAAAAAAACAAAAAATTGGCTTTTCTCATGGCCTTATCGATGGGGCTGTTACATATGGTATTAGAGCGGGTTCAACTCGTGACTTGGGATTGCTACATCTTTCGTTAATATGATTTTATTATAATGTTGCTAATTGAGTTTACTTGTATTCGTGCAGGTAATCATGGTTAGAGGACACTGTGAAGGCAGACTACAGGGTGCTAGGGGAGGAGGCGTGACGCCTCCAGTACCAACCCCACCTGAGGGGTCTAACCCCTAGGGAGACGAACAGGTTGTCGGGCAGGAGAAGATAGCAATTGGTGATGTGGTCAGAATGATGAGATCTTTTCAGCGCATGTCTAAGGCACTGATCAACCGTTTGGACAGAGATTAGGCTAGGGATACAACACCCATTGAGGCTCCACTGTGAGCTCCGGTCGGTACTAGTAGCATTCACCGTGAACTCAAGAAGGTCAAATTTCCTAATTTCTTTAGTGCCCCAAACGGCACAACCACCGAAGCATGGTTGGAGAATATGGCGATTCTCTTTGCACTTTACGATTATACCTCCAACATGAAGGTCCACATGGCAGTCTTCCAACTGAAAGGAAGCATTATTCTATGGTGGAAGACGCTCCTACCGCAACTGAACATGGTTGTCGAAGACGTGTCATGGGAATTGTTCAAGGAACGGTTCCAAGAGAGGTACCTATCAGAGGAATTCATTGAGCATCAGCTCAATAAGTTCAACACCTTACGACAGGGCATCCGTATGGTGCCTGAGTACGAGGCCTATTTTATGGAGCTGCTCTAGTATGCTCTACATATTAACACAAAGAAACTTAAGGTCAGCAGGTTCGTGTTTAGCCTTAATGGCATATTACATGCAAAGGTTAGGATTCTGATGCCTGAAACCTTGCATGATGCCATCCAGAAGGCCCTCATAGCAGAGGAGGAGTTTATAAGCAGGGATCAGACCAAGACTCCAGCAAGACTAGCAGGGCAGGTGTCATTTGGTGCACAGCAACATCAGACACCAACCAGACATACGCCAGGGTATCGTGGCTTCTAGAGGGGATCCACTTTCACTACACCTCGGTGACTGATGCCTCAACAAAGGACACCTTATCGGGGATCACAACATCAGCAGCAACGTCGACCACAGCAGCAGTAATTTAGGCTTGTTCAGCAGAACAAACCAGGATTCCAGGTCGGTGGGATGTCATATTCTACTTCTGGTACCAGGTCTATTGGGCCGAAGAAGGGGTGTTGGATGTGTGGGGAGCGACACTACTAGCGCGACTACCCTATAGAGAGGACTAGAGCATCTGGGTCAGTCGGACCCACTACCATGGGATATTTGGGCAAGGCCCATCAGATTCATGCAGCGATGAATAACCGCCAAGAAAATCATCAGTCGATTGTTCTCGAGATGACAGGTACCGTCGTTGACCAGACCCTTAGTATTTTGATAGATCCTGGTTCTACCGAGAGTTTCATTTATGGTGTAGCGTTAAAAATTATTAAGGTAAAGGCATTCGAATAGGATGAGTTTAGCTTCGTAGAGATGGCATCGGGAGCCAAACAAAAGGTTGGAGGAAAGGTTACAGGCTCTATCCTTAACCTAGGAAAGTTTGTCACAAGGGCCAACCTATACATCACGATCTTAGGATCTTATGATGTCATGATTGGTATGAACTGGTTGGAATCGCATGAGATGATACTCAACTGTAAGATGAAACGATTGAGCTTGGTCGATGATGAGGGACAGAGACATGTAATTGTAGGATGGAACCAGGGAGTTTCCCTGAGGTTCATCTCTTCCTTGCAGCTACGGAAGAGCATGAGCAAGGGGTGCAAGCTTTATGCGATCCTTGTGTTAAACGAGAAGGGAATAGCAGAAGTTTTAGAACACCTTTCGATGGTGAGAGATTTTGCGGACGTATTTTCGGAGGAGTTACCTGGGATGCCACCGGAGAGGGAATTGGAGTTTACTATACACCTAAAACCGGGAACTGAACTGATAGCTATAACTCCTTATCGGATGTCAACCCTGGAGTTACAGGAGTTGAGAATGCAATTGAAGGAATTGTTGGACCTGGGACTAATACATCCTAGTGTGTCACCGTGGGGTGCACCAATTTGAGTCCTAAATGAAAAGGGGAAAGAGGGAAATCTAAAATATTTAGGAAACTAGGAAAAGAGGGAAACATAAGAAGAAAAAGGAAACCCAAGGGAAAAAGCAGAAAGTCAAACTTAGTAAGGTATGTACCTTTAAGAACTTTCTAATTTAAAACTGAACTAGCAAATTGATAATGGGGAAAGTCATTAAAACCTGTAAGAGAATTTGGGGACACCTAGGAGCGATTCTAGGAGTGACTCTAGGTGGGTGAGGGAAATAAGGGAAATTAATTAAT
>SNQJ01S0010883.1:156404-172834 GCA_010110895.2 Picea sitchensis | reverse complement strand
CAAAAAGGAACAGCAAGCGCGTGAGAAAGGGAATGACAATTGTTCCATTCAAAAAGGAACAGGAGGCGCGCGAGAAAGGAACAACATTGTCATGATCATGTAAAAGACAGAGTCTTTGTAATAAAACAAAATGGGAGTATGGAACAGAAGACGATGCTAATTGTAGTTATCTATATTGATTCTTGTTTCCTAGATAACTTTTTATAAAACAAATGAAAAAAACTAAGCACTCAGTTGGAAAACTATGTACAGTATGTACAATATAAACAAAATGCATCATTTATGGAGTTGGGGTGGCTGGGTTACCTTCCCAGCCAACCAAAATCTTCACCGTAGGGTCTTTACTTACTTCTTGATAGAAAGAATCTTTTGAAGGTGGTTGATGGTAAAGTCGTAGCCGGTGTCCATTGACTAGAAAGGGTGATCCAAACCCATCGATGGTGCTCAAAGTAACCGTGCCATTATCGTGGACTTCATTAATTTCATATGGCCCTAGCCATCGTGTCTATAATTTCCCTGGAAAGTCTTGAAATATGGAATCATAGAGGAGTGCCCAGTCGCCTTTCTTGAATGATTTCTTCTTGATATGCTTGTCATGCCAGGTTTCTCTCTGTTGTTGAATAACAGTTGTGCGCTCCACAGTAGACAGGCATTCTTCATCCAATTCGTTGAGTTGTTGAAGGCATCGTTTATGTGCTTCTATAAGATTCACTCTGATTTCCTGGGCCATTCTTAGGGTCTTGATCTCAAATTCTATTGGGAAGATGGGTTCTCTACCATAGACTAGATGATAAGGAGAGTAGCCAGTGGTGTTACGCCAGGTTGTACAATAATCCCATAAAGAATTTGGGAGCTCGATAGCCCAATTATGTCGGTTTGTTGAGACAGTCTTCGTCGGAATTGCCTCTAGGAACTTATTGGTGCTTTCTACCTGCCCGTTTTCTTGTGGGTGGTATGGAGAAGTAACTATGTGCTTGATGTGGTAGCTTTCCAGGGTAGCAGTGATTCTATGACCTATAAATTGTGACCCTCCATTAGTAATTTTTTCTCTGGGTAGTCCATACCATACAAACAATTTGAAAATGAATTTGATGACTACTTCTTGTGTTGCATTTGGTAAAGCTTCCGCCTCTACCCATTTGGTCATGTAATCCATTGCAACGATAATATAGGAATTTTGATTTGACTTTGGATTAAAGGGGTCGACGAAGTCCAATGCCCATATTTCAAATGGTTCTACAACTAGTTATGTTTTCAAGGGAATTTCATCATCCTGACCTGGTTTCCCCATCTACTGGCAGTTGTCGCATGTCTGGACATATTTCTTAGCATCTCTAAATATTGAGGGCTAGTAATAGCCCATCTGTAAGATTTTGTGTCCATTCTTGTGGTCTGGGAAATGCCCCCCACAAGGCTCATCATGTCCTGCTTTCAGTATGTCATATATTTCGTCCTCTCGTACACATCGCCAGATCTGGAGATCAGCTCCTGTGTGGAAAAGATATCCATTGATCCAAGTGAATCGTGCGCTATGTTGGACGATCAGTCATCTTTCCTTTGATGATAAATGTGTCAGTAATCTTCTCGTTACTAGATAGTTTGCTACATCAGCGTACCAATGTGGTTTTGTGTCAACAGCAAACAGATGCTCATCTGGGAATTGATCCTTAGTTGTTAATGAGTCATCTATTTTTGGGAATCGGGACAGGAAGTCTGGGACAAGATTTTCTCTCCCAGGTCGATATTTGATGGTGATATCAAATTCCTGCAATAGTAACAATAATCGAGTGACCCGTCCATTAGTAATTGGTTTATTAGCTAGATATCTAATGGCAGAATGATCAGTATATAGGATAACTGGATAGCCTGTTATATAATGACGAAATTTATTGATGGCATGTATAACAGCTAAGAACTCTTTCTCTGTTACTGTATAATTAAGTTCAGCTGGAGTTATATTCTTGCTAATAAAATAAATGGCGTAGGGTTTCATTTCTTCTTCCTTCCCCAGAACAGTGTCGGTGGCAATGTCTGAGGCATCACTGGAGATTTGAAATGGTATTTTCCTATTAGGTCCTCTCAACACTGGCACTATTGAGATCAGTTTCTTGAGTCCTGCAAAAGCCACATCGCATTTATCAGACCATTGGAATTCTACATTTCCTATCAAATCATGTAAAGGCGCAACGGTTTTTGAAAAAATTGGCATAAATCTGTGATAGTATCCTAAAGCACTAAGAAAACTACGTACCTCAGTTTGTGTGTGTGGAGTAGGTAGATTAAGAATTACCTCAATTTGTGTTGGATCTACTCTAATTCCATCTGCAGAAATGTAATTCTCTAATACCACACCTTCTTTCATCATCATGTGACATTTTTTGTGGCTTATGCATAACCTGGTAGTGATGCACCATTCTAATACCTTCTCCAGATTAGTCAAGGCTTGATCGAAATCGTCACCATATGGAGTAAAATCATCCATGTAGACTTCGAGCCCTTCGCTAATCAGATCACTGAATATGCTCAAAATGGCCTTTTGGAATGTAGCTGGAGAATTACAGAGTCCGAAGGGAAATACTTTGTAGGCAAAGGTACCCCAGGGACATGTGAATGTCGTTTTATCCTGATCTTCTGGGGTAATCTGGATCTGATTATAGCTGCTGAAACCATCTAGGAAAGAGAAGAATTTCTTCCCTGCCAAGGTATCCAGGACCTGATCGATGAAAGGTAATGGAAAATGATATCTTTGAGTAGATTTTTTTAGTTCCCTATGATCAATGCAGATTCGCCACTTCCCATTTTTCTTTGGGACGATGACTAATGGGGAAACCCATCAACTATCTGAGATAGGGTATATAAAATCTGCGTCCAACAACTTTTGTGGATCTTCTTTAACAATATCTTTGAGGTGGGGGTTCATTCTTCTTTGCAGTTGTCAGATAGGTCGGGAGTCTTTCTCAATATAAATGTGGTGTGTGCAGAGTTGTGGATCAATACCTTTCATATCAAAGTACTCCCAAGCAAAATCTTGCTGATATTTAGAGAGAGTTTGGATTAGCTTTTGTTGTTTTTTCTCTTCTAGGTTGGCATTAATGTTCAAAGACTTCCCTGGTGTGATCTCAACAGATTTGTTGTTGTGAACATCGATAGTTAGAATTTGTTGTTCCATTAGATCTTCCAGTGGGTCTCCCTGTGCTTCATAGTCTAGAACAGCTTGGAGCATCTGGCATGTTGGGTTACTTACAGCAGTTGGGTTGTTAATAAACCCACTGATTACATCATCTTCTAACTGATTTTTGTGCTTGAGGGCTTCTTCCATCGTTAGTGGGGCACACAGAACCTTATCGGGATATCGTGGTGGTGGCAATTGCGGGTGTACAATCATTGAACTAGGTTTGGCTTGAGGATATAAGATGAGATTCCTTGTAACCCCTCCTCTAGAAATTGTCATTGTACTCGATCGACAACCTATGTACGCATTAATTGTCACGAGCCATGGTATTCCCAATATCAATGGATGCCCTTCAAGTCCACTTTTTGGGTTGATGATGAGAAAATATGCGGGATATTCCCAAGAATCAACTGAAATGGCTATATCATGTAGTGTGTCGAGTGGTTTGGCCACTGATCGATTAGCCAATTGCAACATAATCGGGGTTGGGTTGAAAGAGTGAAGACCCAGGGCATTGCAGGTTTCCATAGTTAGAATATTGATGGCCGCCCCCAAATCAACTAGGGTATTTGGAAAGGAACAACCCTGAATCTGCACTGTTACTATGGGGTTCCCCGGATCTACATATTTAACTGGTGTTTCTTTACCCAAAATTAGATCAGATAAGGCTCCCACTACATGAACTGTTGATGATGAATTTTTTATTTTTCTGACGGGCTTCCTCCCACATAGCTCCTTGATTGTATTTGCACATATCGGTATGTCTTGCAAGGCTTGCAGGAGTGGAATTTTGATGTATAAATTATTGAGTTCCCCTACAATTTTGAAGTTAGGATAGATGGTGGGTTTCACTATCATCAGTCTTTCGGGGAACTGAGGGGAGGGAATTGCATCCTTATCAAAGTCTTGTGATTTGACTCTGTTCCTCCCTTGCCTGATTTCTTTTGTTATTACCACAGTCGAGGGTGTTACTGTTGGTTGTTTTTCATTCCCTTGTTCTTGCGGAATGTCATTTTGTTTGGGAGAGATAATGCACCCCGATCTTAACCGAAGTTCATTGCACCCTACTGAATTGATTCCCCTTCTCCACTTTCCATAATCTGGACGAGCTGAGTTGGTCTGTTATTGGGATTCGGGTGGGGTTGGGCAGGTAATTAAGGGAGCAATTGTGATTGGGGAAATGGGAGTGGAGTTTGTAATGGAGTTTGGGTTTGAGAGGTCATCCCCATAGGTTGGTTATTCATCCCCATGGGGCGTTGCCAGTTCTGGTTCCAATTTGGGTTTTGGGCAGTCAAGTTAGGCCATTGTGGAGGGTATTTATTATTTGAATTTTGCCAGGATGAGGTGGTATATTGTGAGTTTGGCCAATTGGAACTTGTAGTTGGTTGATTTTTCCAGTTGGGGTTTGTGGCAGGCTAGTTTTTCCAAGTGGGGATTGCAAGTGGGTATTGTTGGGGCTGCCAGTTCTGATTAGTAAATGTTTGGCCCTGCCATGTGCTGCCAACATTCTACTATTGATTGTACTGTCCAGGATTATGTTGTTTATTGTGATGTCCAGGAAAGAAAGAGGAACAGTCCTGAAATGTATTCTGAGGCCGGGACTGCCACTGACGGCGCTGAGCCATCAAATATAATGGTTTTGTTTCCTCTTTTGACTCTTTGAATACAGCATTCAATCCAGGGAGTGATGGGTAGTCTTCTGTGTCATGATCCTTGGCGCAAATAGCACAGACCCAAACTATATCCAAGGGGCATTCTCTTGGACCGTGTTTCTTCCTGCACTCCTAGTGTATAATCTGACCAATGATGACATGAACCAAATCATCTACCAAGTAAGGGATGTTGCAAAGGAAGACATCAAGAAATAAACCAAGAGACAAGAAGAAATGAAAAATCAAGTCTAGGAATAGTTAGCACAAGTACAATAGCTCTTGGAAGAAGCTAGAATAACACCAAAGAATAGATCGGGTGGACAACCGAACATAATTTCGATAGAGGAAGCACATACTGCCAATCTACCTTTGACCAAGCTAGCAACTGGGCACATAACATTATGAATAGAGAAAGATGCAATCGAGTTCCCAATGCCCAAACTGTAAGAATAGATGAAGACACTAAGACACTTAAACATATTCGTGTCATGAATGCCTATACACATAAATTACAAAGCTTGAAAATAGGAATTTTACATGAAATTAGGCTCCATGCAGATGAAGAAAACTGGGAAATGACCAAAGTAATGAATGAAAGGGCTCAATTTTAGCAACAGTATGCAACTGCACTATAGAAAAAGAGTGAAGTTGAAGGAAAAGTGGAAGGATCAGTGAAGGAAAAGAATGAGGTCGAGGAGAGGGCCAGGAAAACTCTAAAGGAAAAGGACGAAGTCGAGATAATGGCACAAAATACACATGTGGTTGTCTAGAAGTTACATAAAGAAATCCCAGAAGTACTGATAGCAGTCAAGGATACTATGGAAGAGTAGGTCTTGAAAATTGGAGAAGTCATCAAAGACTTATGCACAAGGGTTGAGGACCTACAATTGCACAGTACACCAAGAACACCATCAGAGGAAAGAGAAGGTGGAGAGAGAAAAACGCTGACAGTCATAGACAACATCAAGAAAGTGGAGGAAGAATGTGCAAAACTCTACGAGGAAAGAATGCAAATTTGGACAGACCTAGTAGAAGATCCATAAATGAAGGTCGTGGAAGAAAAATTAAGGGATGTGCAGGAAAAGGCCTAGAAAGATTCAGAAATCATAAACACCCTTTCACCAGTTGAATGAATGATGACCATTTTGGCACAAAGGCAGTCATACATTGAAGTTGAAAGGATGTGGGATCAGTAGAAGATCCTTCAGTAGCAGTTAATACCACTGCAATAAGAAACATTTAAGGTGATAGGAGAACTAGAAACTATGCAAGGAAAGGTGAAACAAGAAGCACATGTAACAGAAGAAAAACTTACATCACTAACTACATAGGGTGTAGAAGAAATTGTGGAAATTGAGGTAGCAATAATCAAGGAAGTTGCAAAAGCTAAGGAATCCTACCAAAAGTTTATCCAAGCATGGAGGAGCGAACAACAGGCCTGAGTGGCTCGAGATGAGACACAAGTGAGTATTGCGGGCCTGTTGGGCAGGCATTGTGGAAATAATGTTCATGAAAATCCTAAGTATGGAAGATGTGTGCAGAAGAAGAGGAAGACAAGGAAGAAACGAGAGTGCATAGTTGAGGCGCATTCAAGAGTAAAATGTGCAGTAGGAAGAACAAAGAAAAATAATAGAATAGAATAATAAATCAGGGAATAAAGCAAGAGAATAAAGTGGGTGAAAAGGAAGGATAATATTTCGTCATGCCAAAATCATAAAGGCACATAAAAGAAGGTAGACCAGCTATCAAGAAGGAAAAATCAACATGTGGGCATAAAAGAAGGAGAAATAGCTCGAACAAAAAGTTAATTTGATTTGTCATGAATTGTAATCGGGTTTTTGGGATGAGAAAAGTAGGTTTTTTGTAATGTTTCCAAGCCAACTTTTTCGCTTGGGAACACTAGCTAACCACTGAATTATTGTTTGTTTTTTTGTGTATGCAGGTTGGCCTCTTAAATTTCGGCCTTAGGTTTATATTCATATATTCAGCACAATTTATGAAGATATACTCAATACCATGCAATATCTAATCAATACACAAGATATGGAACTCCAAAGCATAGATCTGGCCTTTTTATTAAGAAAAGAAAGAACATGATACAATATAGAAGCATATCTGGAATAACATTAGATGGCTCCAAGATAAAATATATGAGCTCCTACAAAATGCTCCCAATAATATCTAATAAGCCTCTTGTTGGGCTCTAAAGATGTCCTAAAAACAACCTTAGTTTAACATTAATTTATCAACCCGGAGATTCATCTTTTATCTCAAGAATGTCGGCAAAGTTTATGTAGGTAGCCTAAAATCATGTAGCTAAACCAAATCTAAGTTTATAAACAATCAAGTTCCTCAAACATTCACCAAAGATTCTAAGAATTAACCGGAATTGAAATCTGATTACTAAGACGCTGTGAAATGGAAAGGAACTAATTAATCTATTGAATTCACTTAACTAGAAAGCAGTAATTGAATCTAACTAAGGACTTGCAAAATTAAATATCAATTATGAATTCTGATTACTGGAAAGGAAATGACAAATTACTCTATCTGCAGAAGAAAACAACAATTATAATCTAATCGGAAGGGACAGCTAATGTAACATTGCTGAAAGGAACAACTATTGTAACTTTAACCGAAAGGAACAACTATTGTAACTTTAACCAAAAGGGACAGCAATCGTAAATCTAAGGAAAAAGAACAATGCAGATGAAAATGTGAGGAACTGTCAAGCAATAACTTCAGAAATGGAAATCATAATAGCAATCATTGATAACTAATCGAAATGTCTGTCTTCTATACGCAATTGATCAAAAAATCATTAACACACTTGTGCATTTATCCTTGGCTATTGTAAAAGAAATCTGAATCATAAAAAGGAAATCAAACTTTGAATTGACACAATTACAGAACGAGACATTAACTCCTTCGAACTGGGCCCTCGGTCTTCAGAAGTATTTCTACAAGAAACTCAGAGCACGGAAATGGTAAAAACACTCAAAACTTTCATTGATTCCATGACTAGTAAAACAATTACAAAAACTGTTGTGCAAAACAGTTCTGAATCTAATTACTTGAATGCATTTTTTTCTTCTGTTTTTCTGGATCTATTACCCTCTTATATATTACAATAGTTTGGGTACACCAAGTTATCCTAAGGATCGAAAGATCCTCGGGATTTCTTTACTATTATAAAATTACAATATAGAAAATGTATTATCTTCAAACTGATTTGCGCCTAAAAAGCCTTCAACCTTTAATAGCTTGCGCATAGCCAAAATCTCTTCGGTTATCTTTGGCAGTTATTTGTCTAATTCTATAACAAAATCAAACCATTCCAATCGTAAATTAGAATATATTTAATAAAACTTTAATAACAACCGTAAGAGACATACTAATCATATTCTTTCTTATCTATCCCTAACTATATACAGAATCAATCAAAATCATATCATAAACTATGGGAAAAAGGAAGATATTTGTACCTTTTTCATAACCCAACACCTCCAAAGGCTGAATATGAGATGAAGGACCAAATACAAAGAGATAGGGTTATGTCCAACCCCCCTAGTTGTTGGCACATCCTGCTGGATGGATGAGAAGGCCAAGGTTTCGACCCAGCTGAAGAATACCTCCAAGTGATGCCAAACTCCACCAAAAGATAGATCAAGGAAAGGGGAATCCCTCCCTAAAGTATGAAGCCCAAATGTTGAGTACTTCCCCACCAAAATGTTGAAACCCCAATCAACATTGTGCCCGCCTAAAACCCAGAAGTGTCAATAATTCGGCCTGGATGAAGGAAGCCTCCAAAACTCCTGAAAATCTCTAGGATGATAGATCATGCTACCACAAGTCACCTAGATAAGTCTCACAATCATATCTGAGTTATAACCCCCTAGATCTAAGAATATTTGAATCACCAATATGTCCTCCTTCTCTCAAAGTCGTCCCAGATCTGTAGCTAATAATCTGGATGAAGTAACTCCTCCAAAATACCTCCAAACTGATGAGAAAGGTCCTGCAAGAAAAACCCAAGTGCTAGAATGTCTCAAGGCTCTCTCACAATCTTGGATCGAACTTCTCCTTATGCAATGGTGCGCCCCTGCTAAAAAACCCTGAAAAGTACGGCCCTGCTGCCCTCCTGGATCGACGATGGAACCTATGATGAGTGTAGAATGGTGTGGGTGGAGTATTTCATCCCCAAGACCAAGCTTGGAACAAGGTGAGTGGAATCTTTCACCACTGAGTTGTTCTATAGGGTTTGTAATCTCAAAAACCTCAAAATTGTGTGCTCAAGAGCTCAACAAGAAAATACCAAATATCCAACATGAATGAAAGGTGTGCCCTAGCCTTTCCTTTATACTTCCATTCTATTTCCCTGTTGAGTTAGTTTAACCCCTGGGTTCAACTCCTAACTCAACCTCCAGTGTTATAATTCTTCATTGAGTTACTTTTTACTCTTTTTCCCTTTTTCTCAAGTCAACTTCAAAATATAACATTGAGTTAGATGACCTTTCCCCATGCTGTATGAGACTATGGTCTAGTGGGGATGTCTATACCACTAAGTCTTCCCGGATCTCTTCATCAAGAGGTGGAGGACATTACAGTATCCCCTGCTAGAAATTGCTTGTCCACAAGCAATTCCAAACATGTTTCATGTACCACATGTTCATTCTCCCACGTGGCATCCTCAATGGGTAAATCTTTCCATTTGATCAGGTATTCTTTGATGCTTCTCTTACATAGCTTCTTCTCCCGAACCTCCAATATCTCCTCTGGTACTAGAACCAGTTTCCCTTCTTCATCTAGAGGTGGCAGCACCTCTAGTGGGGTAATGTGTTGGTCGATGGCCCTCTTCAGGCAGGACACATGGAAAAGATTGTGTATCCTTCTACCCTGTGGGAGCTCCAATTCATAAGCTATGGCCCCTACCTTCTTGTTGATCCATTAGGGCCCAAAGAAACGGGGTTGGAGCTTTTTTGCTCCACTTATTTTTATAGAACCCTGCCGGTATGGTTGGAGCCTTAGGTAGACTAAGTCACCAACCTCAAAAGTATGCTATACCCTGTGTTATCTTCTTGGACCTTCTGTAAATGATCCTTCAACTCCCTAAGGATGTCCTGACTCTATTGTACACAATCTTGTACCATTGGGTCTCTGTTGTCACCAAAAGAAATCTCTACAAAAGAGAGTGGGTCATAACTGTACAACACCCTGAATGGGGTCATGCCTATGGACATCTGATGGGTGGTGGTGTAATAGTATTCCCCCAAGTGTAGCCACCTAACCCATGCCTTCTTCTACCCTACTACGTAGTTCCTGAGATATCCTTCTACCCATTTATTGACTATTTCAGTCTACCCGTTCGTCTGAGGATGATAACTAGTGTTAGGGATCAAAGCCATACCAACCAGCCTGAATAATTCCTACCAAAAAAAACTCATAAATCAGTTGTCCCTGTCACTAACAATGGTTTTGGGTATCCCATGTAGTCTAAAGACCTCTCTGGAAAAAAAATCGGCCACTTGTGTTTCACTGAAGTCTATAGAAATGGAGAAGAAGTGTGCAAATTTCATCAACCTGTCCACCACTACGAAAATACAGTCCTTACCTTGCGCTCTTGGAAACCCTGTGATGAATTCCATGGAGATGCTCTCCCATTTGTGCTCTGGGATGGGTAAGGGTTGTAGTAGTCATGTTGGGTGAGTGTGCTCGTCCATATTCTCCTGGCAAGTAGTATACTCCTTGACATGATTCATCACAGCCTCTTTGAGGCCCTTCCATGAGAACCTCTCCCTTACTTGCATGTATGTCTTGCCAATCCCTTGATGCCCTTCCACCGGTGAGTCATGACATGCCTATAATATCTTGGCCTTGAAGGCTGATTCAAGAAACAGAAAGATTTAGCCCTTGTAATAGATCATTCCATTAATGACTCTGAAGTTATCATCCTGTATTTTCACATCCATCACCTGACAAGTGAACTAATTTTTTGAGTATTCTATCACAAGGAGGTCCTTCCAATCAACTGATACATCTCTCATGGCATAAATTGATGGCCTCCTAGATAATGCATCTTCCACCACATTGTTTTTCCCTTTAATGAACTCAATGTCAAAGTCATAGGCCTGTATCTTGTTGACCCATTTTTGTTGCCTTTCATTTAAGTCCTTCTGCTCCAAGAAGTACCTAAGGCTGTTGTGGTCAGATTTCACCACAAATCTATCACCAACCAATTATTGCCTGAATTTGGCCAAGGCACGCATGATCGCCAACATCTCTTTGTCATAGATGATGTAAAGTAACTCAAGTCCCCTGATTTTTCATCTCTCATAGGCAAGAGGGTGCCTACTCTACATTAGTACGGACCCAATGCCTTCTCCTAAAGCATCACACTCCAAAGTGAAAGGTTGGTCGAAATCTAGTAAGGCCAAAACTATGCATGTGCTCATCACCTTTTTCATCTTGTCGAATGTAAATTAGGCTTCTTCACTCCATTTGAAATCTCCCTTCTTGGTCAAATCGGTCAAAGGTGCACAGAGTTGTGAGAATCCTTTGACGAACTTCCTGTAATAAGTGCAAATGCCTAGAAATCCCCTCAACTCTGTAAGGTTTTTAGGTGTAGGCCACTCCACTATGGCTTGAATCTTCTCTTGATGTACCTGTACTCCTTTAACTCCAATAATGTGCCCCAAGTAGAGGAACTTTGTCATTCCAAACTCACATTTGGACTCCTTGGCATACAATGATTGCTCCTCTATGATAGTCAAGATCTGGTCCACATGTTGAAGGTGATCCTCCCATGTCTTGCTATAGATCAGCAAGTCATCAAATAAAATAAGAATATGCTTATGTAACTGTTTGTTGAAGACATGGTTCATACATGAATGGAACGTGTTTGGGGCATTGGTTAAGCCAAAGGGCATCACTAAGAATTCATAGTGGCGATAGTGATACCTAAAAGCAGTTTTTGGGATTTCCTCCTCCGTCATCTTGATTTGATGGTAGTCAGAGTGCAGGTCAATTTTGGTGAAATAGACAACCCCATGCAGCTCGTCCAGCAGCTCATCAATCCTTGGTATGGGATACCTGTTTTTTATTGTTTTCTTATTTAGTTCCCTGAAGTCAATGCACATGTGCATGGTTCCATCCTTCTTCTTGACCAACACCACTGAAGAAGCAAAATGGATGGAACTCCGTCTGATGTGCCCCATATCCAAGAGATCTTTGATTGCCTTCTCTATTTTGTCTTTGTACTTCTTTGGGTGTCTGTAAGGTGTGGTGATGACTGGCTTTTCTCCTTCCCCCAACTCAATTATATGCTAAATCCCCTATCTGTTGGCACCTCTGGTGGAATAGCTCCAAACACTTAACTGTGTTTATCAATGATCTCATGAATCTCTGGTGTGTAGTGAATCTTACCCTTTTTGTCCACACATGCCAAAATCTGGCACTAAGTAGCATACACAATTTCTTCTCTCCTAAAAATGGTCTCTATCCTCTTGGTCATGACTACCTTGGTTGAGTTACCTATCATGCCTCTGAGGACTACCTTTCATCCATTCTCCTCTATGAAATACATCTCCATGGTCTTGTAGTTGGTGGTGATAGGCCCCAACATACTGAGCCATTGTACTCCAAGGATTATGTTTGTGTCTAGAAGGTCCATCACATAAACATCGTGTACCAAATCATGACTCCCTAATGTAATTTTCATGCGTGGAATGTACCTGTTACAAGGCATGGCACTTCCAACTGCTACCTCCACCTTGAATCCTTCAAATTCAACTGTGGGAATATGCCTCCTCTGTAGCAATGTTAAGTCAATGAAGTTGTGAGAGGCTCCCACATTAATCAACATTGACACCTTCTACCCCTGCAAGACCCCTCTCATTATGAAGGTGTTGTACTTGGGTACCCTACTGATGGATGCCAAAGTAACTCTCTCTTCTGTCGTACTGTCATGACCTGTAGCCTCCTCCTCTGTGTATGCCACTATGTGATTGTGACCAAGTGTGGTCAATCCATGATACCTCCAATCATGAGATTTTTCATCCAATTACATGGTGGAAAACTTGATGGCTTCCATCTCCCTCATAGCATTAAGCTGCAGATACATGTCTTGTTTTTGTACCCATGCATGTGCAGTCATCTTGGCTGATCCATCAAAGTAGGGAATCTCCATCTTCCCAGCCCTGTGCTCAAAATCATAATTGCTCTTGTAGTTCAGCCTAGGTTTGCTTCTGAATTTGAGTTGACAGTATTAATCTAGGGTCATCTGCATATGAACTGTCATACTCAAGTCATTGTACTCCCTAGAACATTGTTCCATCTTCTCAACAAAATCATATATGGGTTCATGTTGTGCGGGTTCATCTGTGAACGTGGGAAAGTATAGTCTAGGAGTAGTCCTGCTACCTGTATGTCCATGTGGTTCTCCTCCTCCATGGCTTCCCTCAGACTGATGATATGGAATATACCCTAGATGATACTTGTTCCCTCCATGAGATCCACTCATCTCCCTGTTGTCACACATATCTGTTCCTTTCCCCTTGTGGATCATCTCCATCAACAATGTTGTTATCCTTGTCTAGTTTTCATCTACCTTCCTCAAGGTCTTAGTGATTTTAGCTTGCCCCTTACAGTTTGCCTCATAGTTCTCTTGTAAGTGGATGACTAGTTTACTTTATGTCTAGTTTATGGACTTATGGAACTCTTGTGCTAAGAATGGCAAGCCCTGTGGCTCAACGTCATCACCTGAACCCTCCATATCGACTTCTATTTCACTTACCTTTTTATTCCTTCGACACATATAGATACCACTAAACTTCTACATGCACTAATCCTCACAATATGGGAGGATCAAAGCTCTGATACCACTGTAATGTTCCCAAGCCAATTGTTTCACTTGGGAACACTAGCTAACCACTGAATTATTGTTTGTTTGTTTGTGTATGCAGGTTGGCCTCTTAAATTTCAGCCTTAGGGTTAAATTCATTTATTCAGAAAAATTTATGAAGATATAATCAATACCATGCAAGATCTAATAAATACACCAGATATGAAACTCCAAAGCACATATCTGACCTTTTTATTAAGAAAAGTAAGAACCCGATACAATATAGAAGAAGATCTGGAATAACATCAGATGGCTCCAATATAAAAGATATGAGCTGCTAAAAAATGTTGCCAACAATATCTAATAAGCCTCCAAAGGATGAATATGAGATGAAGGACCAAATACAAAGAGATAGGGTTACATCCAACCCCCCTAGCTGCTAGCACATTCTGTTGGATGGATGAGAAGGCCAAGGTTTAGGCCCAGTTTAAGAAGACCTCCAAGTGATGCCAAACTCCATCAAAATACAGATCAAGGCAAGGGGAATCCCTCCCTGAAGTATGAAGCCCAAATGTTGAGTCTTTCCCCTCCAAACTATTGAAACCCCAATCAATATTGCGCCCTCCTGAAACCCTGAAGTGCTAATAATTCAGCCTGGATGAAGGAAGACTCCAAAACTCTTGAAACTCTCTAGGATGATAGATCGGCCTGCCAAAAGTCACCTGGAGAAGTCTCACAATCAGATCTGAGGTATAACCCCCTAGATCTAAGAATATCTGAATCACCAATACATCCTCCTTCTCTCAAAGTCATCCCAGATCTATAGCTAATAATCTAGCCAAAGTAACTCCTCCAAAATACCTCCAAACTGATGAGCAAGTTCCTGCAAGAAAAACCCAAGTGCTAGAATGTCTCAAGTCTCTCTCACAATGTTGGATCGAACTTCTCCTTATGCAATGGTGCACCCCTTCTGGAAAACCCTGAATAGTATGGCCCTGCTGCCCTCCTGGATCGATGATGGAACCTGTTATGAGTTTAGAATGGTGTGGGTGGAGTATTTCATCCCTGAGACCAAGCCTGGAACAAGGTGAGTGGAATCTTTCACCACTGAGTTGTTCTCTAGGGTTTGTAATCTCAAAACCCTCAAAACTGCATGCTCAAGAGCTCAACAAGAAAATACCAAATATCCAACATGAATGAAAGGTGCAACCTAGCCTTTCCTTTATACTTCTATTCTATTTCCATGTTGAATTATTTTAACCCCTGGGTTCAACTCCTAACTCAACCTCTAGCATTTTAATTCTTCATTGAGTTACTTTTTATCCTTTTTCCCGTTTTCTCAAATCAACTTCAAAATATAACATTGAGTTAGCTGACCTTTCCCCATGTTGTATGAGACTATGGTCTAGTGGGGATGTCTAGACCACTAAGTCTTCCCAGACCTCTTCATCAAGAGGTGGGGTACATTACATTTTTAATCCCTAGAATTCATGTATAAATATGTAATGGGTTGGGAGAATAGAGGTTTTGTTGGAGAAGAGAGTGATAGAATGTTTTGCAGAGCTACTATTGAGTCTATGTCTGAATGTTAGGGAGATGTTGCAGAGAGAGAAAGGCTTGCACTACAGAGCGGCTAGGATAGGTGAAGGAAATGATATCATGATGTATATGTGTAAGCGCGTGTTGACGGGCGAAATTGTCCTTCCGTCAACTGAGAGAGTGGAACTGGTCCGGGGTTGTCCAATAACCCAAGTCGTTTGGAATGAACCACCCTGACGGGTTTAACGGCTCCGTTGGCCGCTCTAAGATCCTAGGAAAATCAAAGAGAAAACTAATCTATACTAACTAATCTAACTAAAACAAACAAAACTAACTAAAACTAACTAAATAAAAGAGACTAAACTAACTAAAACTAATAAAACAAATTAACTGAAAACTAACTAATACACTAATCTAATTAAAACAAACTAATAAATAAACTAAAACTAAATATAAGAAGCTAAATTAACTATTATATACAATCTACTAATTACTATTACACTAACTCTATTAATTAAATATCTAATTACTAATCAGATTACAACTTATTCACAAATATACAATATCCACAACTGGCAGATTTAAATAAAACCTATAAAACTCATGTGCTTTCTGCCCTAAGACAGCAAGATATGTTTTTTGATTTTTATATTTTATGAAAAAGAAATAAAACTTACTGAAATTAAACAATCTAATATATTTACTGAAATTAAACAATCTAATATAAATCTAATTAAACTTATATCTAAACCAAACTACTAATAAGAACAGTAAACAAAGAGGTGACTAATTGACCTGGAAACGCTCCTAATTTGTCCTGTGTGTGATGACTTTGAAGCTGGTCGGAGGAAGTAAACTCGCACCGGTTTGATCCAAAAGCTTCTCGTAAACGATAGGCTGTACTGCTCTTTGAGTTGTTTACGGGACAAACAGGACATAAAAAATAATAACAATCTTATGATTTATAAATCTCTACAATAAGGGAAACCTGTTATGCAAAAACTTATATTTACTAATTCAACTTATGAAGAAGAGAAATCTGTCGTTCACAAACTGAATCAACAATTGCTATGTTCTTTAAATATTTAGAAGAAAACAGATATGGATAACAATGATTAAATTATATCATTTGCACATGATTAAGATAGCTAAAGTAGTCATTAACCAGATACAAATTGATATACACAACATGAAACAAAATATTGATATGATGAGAAGCTAAAGTTGT
>SNQJ01S0010883.1:131935-142483 GCA_010110895.2 Picea sitchensis | reverse complement strand
AAGCAAAACTTAATGTCACCAAACAATGTAGGATCAGATTTGCTATTTCTTCAAAATTGATTGATGAAGTGGATTTGGATGTTGTACCACTTGATATGTGTGGCATAGTGTTGGGAAGTCCTTATCTTTATGATAGAAAAGAAGTCTTCTTTCTTCATGAGAAAAAATACCACCTTACTAAAGGGGGAGTGGAATATATTGTTAGAGCTCACAGCATGAGGGTAAATACAACACTTGTTAGTGCAGGGCAAATGAAAAGACTCATAAACACTAATAAGAGATATGTACTCATGGTCATCAGAGAGAAATATGTTGGGACATCCGACACTTTCCAAGGGTGTGATCCATCTCATAAAAAGGAATTAATTGATATTGTTTCTAAGTATGGTGATATTTTTCAGGAACCAGATGGATTACCTCCTAAGAGGGAAATCTAACATGAGATACATCTTCAGTAGGACTCTCCTCTTCCTAATGTGGGAATGTGCAGGATGTCAGTTTTGGAGATAACAAAGATCAAGAAGCAGGTACAGGGCTTATTGGATCAAGGGGTCATCAGGCCCAGTTCATCTCCTTGTGGTTCTTTGATCATGATGGTGACAAAGAAGGATGGCACATGGTGAACGTGTGTTGATTACCGGGCTTTAAATAAAATCACAGTGAAAAATCGATACCCTCTTCCTTGCATAGATGATTTACTTGATCAATTGAAGAATGTTGTTTATTTCACTAAGTTGGATTTGCACAGTGAATATCATCAAATCAGAATCACAGAACGGGATGCATGGAAAACTGACTTTAAAACCAAACAGGGATTGTTTGAGTGGTTAGTTATGCCATTTGGGATTTTTAATGCTCTAACAACTTTCATGTGTGTGATGAATGATGTAT
Organism: Picea sitchensis; assembly: GCA_010110895.2. NCBI lineage: Eukaryota > Viridiplantae > Streptophyta > Pinopsida > Pinales > Pinaceae > Picea > Picea sitchensis. Next base: position 141,592 of record SNQJ01S0010883.1, on the reverse strand, counting down.
CCAGGCCTTTCCTAGATGACTTTGTGATTGTATATTTAGACGACATTATTGTTTTTAGAGGGAATTGAGATGAGCATGTGAGGCATGTAAAGAAAGTATTGGATACTTTACAAAGGGAAAAGATGTATGTAAAACTGTATAAATGTGAATTTGGCAAGACTTCACTTGCGTACTTAGGTCATATTGTAGGAGGAGGACAATTGAAAATTGATCCTTCCAAAATTTATGTAATTGTAAAATGGCTTGAGCCAAAAAGTGTAACCAAAGTCCGAAGCTTCTTAGGTGTAGTCCAGTATTGGAGGAGATTCATTCCAAACTTATCCTTTATAGTAGCTCCTTTACATTCCTTAACCAGTGTGAAGAACACTTTTCAATGGGAAGGAAAGCAACAAAAATATTTCAACATTTTGAAGGAGAAGATCAATACTGCACCAGTATTAGCACTGTCGAATCTTCAACAACCTTTTGAGATCGAGACAGATGCTAGCGGATACACCATGGGTGCAGTATTGATCCAATATCGTAAGCCTGTTTGTTACCACTCTGAAACTTTTTACCAAGTTGTTAACTATCCTACATATGATAAAGAGTTGTATGCATTAGTCTAGAGTGTAAAGAAATGGAAACACTACTTGTTAGGGAAGGAAACAATAATACATACAGATCACCAGCCCTTAAAGTAAATTCAAGCACAAACCAAATTGCAAGCATAGACCAAATTGCAACAATCTCGACACTACAAGTGGATGGGTTTTCTACAAAAATTTCACTTGGTAATCAAGTACAAAAAGGGTACAAGTAACAAGGTAGTTGATATTCTTTCTAGACCTCCTATTTATGCTTCTATTGTTTTGAAGAATACTTCTTTATCTCATGATATCTATGTAGAACAATATGCCATTGATGAAGATTTTAAAGAAGTATATGCGAAGCTAACCCTTGGTGCACAGGTAGAGAACTATAGTCTCTATGGAAAACTACTCTACGGTCTTGGAAAGCTATGTATTCCTACAAGTGAACAAGTCCATGTAATGCGAGAATCTCACACTTCTCTTGTGTCTGGGCATTTTGGGGTAGGAAAAACTATGGCTAATTTGAAGAGGTTTTGTTACTGGCCTCAAATGAAATCAATTGTAACCAAATATGTAAAGGGGTGTGTGATGTGTTCTACTTGTAAGCCCACTAATAGAAAACTGGGGCTATACTCACAACTTATTGTTCCATCCCATCCATGGGAAAGTGTCTCTATGGATTTTGTAGGGGGTTTACCAATGACCAAAGGGGGTCATGATTATTTGTATGTTGTAGTGGATAGGTTCAGCAAGATGTGTATCTTGATTCCATGTAAAATGTAGATCATTGTTGAGAAAACTGTTAATATCTTCTTTCAGCATGTTTGGGTTCACTTTGGATTACCCACATCCATCGTCTCGAATCGAGATACTTGATGCCTTGGGGACTTTTTAGACTAGCTTGTGGAGAATGATGGACACCAAATTGAAGAGGAGCGCTTATTTCCATCCACAAACTGATGGAAAGACAGAGGTGGTAAACTGAACAGTGGTACTTTTTCTTCAAGGCTATTGCAGCAAGCATCCCAAGTTATGGGATGAACAGATACCCTATGTATAGCATGCGTACAACCGAGTTTTACATTCATCCACTCAGAGTTAACCTTTTGAGACATGTTTTCGGTACCTACCAAAGGTTCCTTTGGACTTTATGTATGGGAGAGCTGCTGATGTGAATGAAGAACGAACAAAGAATAGATCCCACAAGTTCATCCAGAGGATCCAGTAGATACACCTGGCAATCAGGGAACAATTGGAGAAAATTCAAGCAAAGTATAAATATCGGCATGGAAAGAACATGGTTGATCATCAGTTCCAGGTTGGAGACTGGGTATGGCTACACATCAGCAAGGAGGGATTGAAGCATTAAGGCAAGAAACTCAATCCCATTTTTTATGGAGCCTTCACTATCTTGGAGAAAAGTGGTACCAATCCTTTTCGTCTAGATCTTCCACCTTACATGCAAATTTACTTAGTTATGAACGTTGAGAACTTGAAAAAATTTTATCCTCCCATGATCATGGATCAAGATGAGGAAGTTTAAATACCTTCAGTTGATGAGTTTGCACCTGAGTACTTGGATGAGCTACATTAAGACATCATCCTGGATAGGAGGATGAGGACTTCACGTAGGGGTAATGTTGATTATCTTCAAGTAGGCTTAAAAGGAATGCATCCAAGCAAGGAAAAGTGGATTGAGAAGGACAAAGTGAGGGAACTCTTCCCTCACTTACCTGTTGATTGATAAAATCTTTTGGTGGTCCAAAAAGCTCTCAGTGGGAAGGCGTGATCCAAAAGGATCCAGAGAAGGCTAAAAACAACTCAGAATGCTCAGAATGGGTCCAGCTGACAGAGAAAGGGAAGAAATTCAAAGTTCCCAAAACTTAGTGAAAATGGCATGATCGTGAATAGTGTGTCGCAAGATTTAACGACACAAACGACACGTCAAATGGAGTTATGGTTTGAAAGATATTTGTGGTCAAACAAGGCAAGTCAACAAGGGCCACATCATCATTTATGCTACTGACGTCAGCAGCTGACATGGTAGGGTGACATCAGCATGATGGTTTTTGGGGTTAGCATGCCACATGGTAGCACCAAAATCTGCCACATGTCACCCGCCAATAGGATTTTCAAGGCTCCATTTGGACCAGTAGAAAAGCACCACATGGCACCCCTAGGTGATGCCACGTGGAACCACCCAAGAGTCGCCACATGTCCTATACAGATCTGACATGGAGGTGACATCAGCGTGACTGGGTAGACAGGTGGGCCAATCAGCGGATGCCACGTGGCCCAATTAGTGGATGCCATGTGGCACCCCCAAAATGCCCAATGAGGGCCCGTGACCAAAAAATTAAAAAATATAAAAATAGACCCCCGCCAAATATGGCAAAGGTCCCACCATATCTAGCACATCCTCCATGTCTAGAATCTTTCCAACCAAATGTAGCGAAGGTTATAAAAAAGAGCCAAATTCGAGGCCCATGGGTTTGACCCTGAAACCTCCCCCACATATAACGCCTTCACTTTAGCGCTAAAAACCAACTCATCAATGAACCCGTTGGTAAAATCGTCCACCCAATTGTTATTTAAGTTAGGTTTTCTCCTAGCCAAAGGGGGAGGCGCGGACCGTACAACTATGGGAATGTTTTACGAGGCAGGGACTATCATTATTGCAGGTTGCAGAGGGCATGAAAACCAAGACAGAATTCTTCTTGGGCCTGGGAGTGCCAGAGTCAGATCAAGATGTGGAGAGAGTCAGTTTTGGGTAATTTGATGCCACGAATTCAGTGGTGATGTTTTTATTCTGATTTGAGCATTATTTATACAGCTTGATTCTAGAATGACATATACTTATGTATTTTGCCAAATTATTTTGTTGAGTTAATGAAAGAGCCTACCCATTTGAGAGCAGGACCCGGAGACGTAGTCCACCAGGGATGAACTTCGTTATCAATATTTTGTGTTCCGATCTGATGCTTATGTCTCTTCATTTTTTAGTTTTCCCTTATTTAATGGTTCACTTTAATTTATGTTAATTTAATGCAATTATTTATAAGTCAATATGAAAAGATCCTAGATCAGCAGGTGATGCTGAAAGGGCCGTTATCTAAAGGGTTTTTTTGGTTAAGATAACTTGAACCTAGGATCTTAGACTAGTGTGCCAACAAGATATGTAATATGGATGATTTTTGGGAATATTCTTGTAATCAACTCCCCACACTCAGATAGATATTCAAGTATGAGGGAAGGCATGTACTAGAAAATCACTTAAGAGAGAGAAATTCATATCATCAAAGTTAGCTACAATGTAGCTTCATTAGGGTGGATATTCTTATTTCATAATTTTGGTTTGCTTGCCTTATTCTAGAGCCATTAAATCAATGCAGGTAGGTAAAGTGCTAAACATGGTGATTGAGTTCATTTTTATGCCCCATAATTGCATAACCATGGACATGTTTATGTTGATTTGTAGCTCATAAATCGATACAGATAAGTAGAACACTCAACCTGGTGATTGAGCTAGGTTTTATGCCCTAATATTGCATAACTGTGTATTTTCCTGCCTTGTTCTAGAGCCAATAAATCACCACACACATGCAAAATAATAAAAATGGTGATTGATTTGTGGAGAGGAATGATCTCCTACTCCTCACCATAAATTTTTCCCTATTTTACCACATAAGCAACTTTTCATTGGGATTGAATTTCCATTTTGGGTGCCATAATTTTCATAGTGGGATCTAGATCCTCTCCTTTGTCTCCTTTGTCACTTTCAAATAGGAATGACTCAACTCCTCTATTTCCTTCTTAGACCCTAGGGTTCGATCATTCTCATAAGTAGATGGGATCCACACTACAAATATGTGTTATACCTTTTTCCCTCCTTTGGTGGTCTCTTTCATGGGGTTGGGAAATATTTTTCATAAGGTGGGTCTCAACTACAACAATTGGGAGCTTGGATCTCAATCTAAAACACTATATTTGGGCCTGTGCACTTCTTGTCGTGGGGGGTCATAGATATTGGGTGTTGTTGTAATATGTTAACATATGTTATAACATAATTACTTAAAATAAATCATAATTACTTGAAGGATAGAGTACTTATCTATAACTTTGAGAGTAGGTCATTGATTTTGGGTGCTACTACTCACCACACATCTGATTAAAGGTTTGGGGCATTTCCCAATTCTTCCTTAGATGTAATGGAACAAGTTACAACTCAATATACAAAAGTATTCAATAAGAGCATAAGTCTACCCCTTTATAGACCACTAACAAATTATATTGATATATCAAATTTTGTCTACATATAATGATATAATTGTACATCAATATCTCAAAATAATATGAACAAAAACTACACAACATGTCTTAATATTATAAAAAAAAATCTTATTTAAGAAAAAAATACAATAAATTTATATTCAATCCCCTTTTTCTTTTCCAAAAAAAGTGGAAAAAAAACAAGTCTCACTGTCATGGATGTGTAATGGGTGGGATCGTTTCTCAGTTAGTTGTGATAATATGGAGCTTTCTAAGTGGCATAAATCCTATATATCGTTGTAGAGTATTGGAAACTATTAGTTGCAAACTATTGGAAAGTATGCCATGGGGTGTGTTTAAGTCTATCATAACAACTTCCATGAAGAAAGGGTCGGTTTTCATTTCGAGGTTGCATATACCAAAAACAAGGGGTTGTAATTGGGATATGGAATATGTGATTTGTACATCTTTGAGTATACACAAAATTTCATCTTAAGGTTTTCTTGTGACATTTTGAAAGTGATGTAACAATTTCCTTTGTGCTTTGAAGAATGTTTGTATTAATAAAATATTGATGTGATATATTACATTTCACACATTTTAATTGATTCTTATCTTTTGATGCCCCTTCACCATCCCATCCAAGTTTTCTTATTATCTTCATCATTATCTATTTCTTGTTCTTTTCTTATCAAACAATGTGACTTATTATCTTTTTCTTGTTCTTATCTTATCTAGTATGACACATTGATGATGGGATGGCTCCAAATGTGTGGTTTATTGATTTGAAAGATAAAATCCTATTAAATATTTATGGAGGACTTTACAATATATTGAAAAAACTTGTAACTTTGTCGAATGGGCTCTCCTAAAGTTCAGACAGGTTGATGTGTGCTATATCTAGTGGAATTGTCACAATCTAAAAAATGTGTCATACTTGGTTTCCTCAAGATTCTTCATCACAGCCCTTATAACACTCTCTAAATGTTTCTCTCATTTGATGGAGTGTTATAGGACGTACAACCAAACAAGTATTTTTCATATCTATCTTCATCGAGTGAGGGAAGTTCAAGTAGAATAGAGGAAAGTGAGACATCTAGTAGGTCTAACAAGCGAAGATCAACTAAAGGTGATAAGATCAAAATAAAATTCCATATACACATGGAATTTTTTCTTGCTAAAGGGGGGTCATGTTCTTATGATGATGAGAGCATACAGGGCATCGAGGTGCCCCTGAGGTACAACTATCTAGTGTAATGATGGGTACCCAAGGATCTTCCTCAAATAAACATTGATTTTTGTGTCAACGAAAGGATATATTGCATTTCTCCATCGTCATTACATGGTTTGGGGATATTTTTTGTGGATGGCATAAAGTTTTGTTACAGTGGGAATAATTGAATTAATGGAATATGTGGGACCTTGTTACATCTACAAAGATTGGATACGGCTAGTCCAATATACAAAAAATATGTGAAGATATGGTGTGGCTGAAAATTATATACATCTAAAAGACAATAATCAAAATAAAGGAGCATCTATCTATATTGAAGGAAGGCCAAAAGTAGTGGGGAATATTGCAAGGTTTATAAAAAGTACATGACCCATGACCACAAATACGAAACCCAATTGTGTATTTGAGGGGCGTGAAGGAAATCGTGTATTCTTATGTGCAATAAAATAATTAGTTACAAAGGAAGAGTTTTTGATTGATTACAATTTGAATCGAGTAGATACAGATGTTTCTATTATGAGGGAGGTACGTATACTATTTTACCCAACATGTAAGCAATGAATCTTATGTTTTATCATTATCATTTGTTGTAATATACTGTCACACTTATTGTAAGTTAAGGAAACCTTTTAATATGCCATGGCTCTTATATTGTGGTAGGGTAATCAGGTTCGAAGGGCACCAACACTTTCTTGTGTCTCAATTAGAATTAACAAAAAAAAAATCAATAACTTTCATATAAAAATTTGTTTTGATGGTCATATTTAAAAAGGCATCATAAGGTTTTGTCTCACCGGGTTGTACAGTTTATGGTTCCAGGTACCATACATCACAAACTACAACTCATAAGGTCATTGTATACTACCTATAAAACCCTCATTTAAAGTACATGCCTGTGTCATATTTATTCCATGGCCAACAAATATGGTCAAACTTTGACAAATAATGTAAGTTTACTTTTTTCAAGAGTCTCCATGGTAGATTTTCATAACCAAGAACCCGCATCATCTTTATTATGAATTGAATAGTCTCTAGGAGCTTTAAATAAACCATCCACAACAACATTTTCTATGATATCTAATAGACACTCCTCGCTAGTTGGAAAACTCATAGTGGAGTCTATAGCTACACCAGTAAATGTTTCACAAGCTATTGTTAGTTCATGAACAACACTAACACGTGTTTCAACATCTTACTCATCAAGATTTTCCAAGACAAGACAAGAAACATACATTGTCTTCAATATGATCTTCTAAACTAGAACTAAAAACTCATATGGAAAGACATTTAATGATAATACCGATCCTTGATTTGCTACCACATTAGGATCACTCCTCAAAGTTGTAAATATTTTGATGTTATGTGTTTACAAGTAAATCAACCACTAAAATAACATAGACACAGATAGACAATTAAAGCAATACCAATCACCCTTCAGAATTTTGCCAATCTTTATAGGCACCATGTTATTATTCCTTTTCTCTAAATGCATTTGGCCAACAAAACCATTTTTTATATTTTTATTTCATGCATATTCACGAACTAACTTTATTTTGCATACATTTGATTTTATTCATTTTTTTCTAATTCTTATATTGACATTGCTTTGTTGGCAACACCATTGTCCCAGGGTGATAGGGGGAAGGCAACAGCCTTAGAGAATTCCATAGATTATATAGAGGAAGAGATTATTGATGAACAAATTTTTTCATCCACCAACCCAGTCCAAACAATAAGGAAGCTTGTGAGAAAATCAAACATTGAACTTGCTTCTTTGATTCATATTCAGCCGCAGACACGGGAGATAAAAGAAAGAATTAAATCCTTTATGGATAAAATTCAACGCTATGGGGTATGCAAGATATTTATTTATCCCATTTATTTATTTTGTATTTTAATTTTTATACTCTTATAAGTCCTTTATAAAAGACTCTTTATTTTTACAAGAGTTTTTGCATGATTTTGATCCCTAGGATGTTCCTATGGAGGTTGGTGTTGCTACCAACATCGTTACTACACAGACATGTCATCATACCGGAACTCCAGTCACTCAGACGTATATACCCTCCAGAATCGATGTTGGTACTATGCTTGCCCCTGATGAGCACATGTGAGAATGTGCATGGGATGATGTGGATGTGGAGCATGGATTTGCACATTTTGAAGCTTGTTTTCCTGGATCTTCCCATGTCACCAGTATGGGAACACTATCGGTTACCTTTTTGGTAAAAAATGAGCTCATCCAGAAAATAGAAAAGCTTTCAGGTATTTAATATGTGATTTAATTATTACATACAATCTAATTGAAATTTACATATAATGTGCAATTATTTTAAACTAATGATAATATCCTTTTGTAGGAAACGGAACATTTTATAAATGCATGAATGACATGACCTTGGATATATTTTGGCCCACCATACACACAATGTGGAATTCCCAAAGTTCCAAGTTAAAATATGAATTCATTAAAATGTTGGTTGGCATGTTTAGTGATGGCTCCTTTAGAAAATCTGGAGTCTCCTCAAAAGAAGGCGCATATTTAAAATATTTGTGGAACCAATATAGGGTTCATCTACAAAGGAACCTTAATTATGAACATCCTCCAATGATTCCTGAGAGGGAGTAGAAGGCCCTATAGGAAGATGAAAAGGAGAAGATGCTCTGAAAAGAACGAAAGACACCACCCAACTCATGAAGGTATGAAACACTTATAATAATGTAGTCATGATGCTTTATTGTCATTGCGACATCTAGTTACATATTTGAAACTTTTCAATACATGATCCCAGACACATCCAAATCCACCAAGTCCAACACAGAAAAACATGGGTAGCACAAACTTGGCCTGGGTGGTTACTCGAAACTAGTCATACGAATTGTAAGTATAAAAAAATCAATTGCATCCAAATAATATATTGTTAACAATTTTAATTTAATTGCACAGAAGAATCAAAATTCATGTTCTTATGAAAATATGTAGGGATTGGAGTTCAAAGAAGCTCCAAAATAGGAAGACCTCGAGATTTCTTTCAAGCATGGATTTCAAGCCATGGTTGAATGCAGAAAAATCTTGGGGGAAACACAACCTTCCGGCACTCAAACCGACACACAGGTAAATAAAATCAACAAACATTATTTATAATTAATTACTTGTACAATTTATTTTCTGCCATAAAGTAATGTGTTTTTTTTTAAGCGGGAAACCAACGAAGAAACAAGTTTCCCCACTAGCAGAACACAGCCTAGTGACGATAGAGTGTCACCCAATGAAGGTGGTGTGCATACTTTACTGGAGATATTTCATGTGCTATAAAAAATGTAGTATGGATTACTATTAAAAATATTTAATTGCAAATGGTGTATTCATTATAACCTTACCTGTTTCAACTCTAGAGCATCTAGAGGATGAGGCCACTAGACAAGAATAGGAACATATGGCCACATTTGAAACTACTATGCTTGCCTCCTCTTCTCAAGCAGGTAAACAACACTCTAATTCTCTTTTTATTAATGAAATACTTGTAATAATAATAACAAAAAACATCAATTTAAGATTTATTTCTTATTGCAGATGGTGAT
>SNQJ01S0010883.1:95989-112400 GCA_010110895.2 Picea sitchensis | reverse complement strand
TCCCGATATGGGCTCGATCTTTCTTAAGTTTTATCATTAGGGTTCGTTTAGAATATTATTCGAGAAAGTATTTGGAGCATATATTAATTTAATTCTCAACCATTCTCTTTCCAAGAATAAAACCCAAGTGTATTTCAAATTTAGTAGGTATGAAAAATTTTATTTTATAAAGATTTTAATAATGCAAAGACTCTAGGATACCAAAATTTTGTTCTTAAAGTAAAAATTTAAGCTCTGTTTCAACAATAGGTTTAATCACTATATACACTTACTAATGGAGGAGGGGTGGTAGGCTAGTCTCATTGTTGGTTCATAATCCATTCCATGAAAAATAAGCATAGCCATTTTTCATTTTAGTCTCCAATTAATTACTACCCTCCCAAAATTTGTATCATGATTTCACTACATCCACACCTCCAAAAGGTCATATGTCCCTTTCATTCAATCCATCATTGTCTTATCACTATTTCTTTGTCACCCATTCACTCACGATGATGGAGAGAGTGAATGGGAGGCAAAGAAATAGTCACAAGACAATGATGGATTCAGTGAAATGAACATATGACCATTTGGAGGTGTGGAGGTAGTGAAAGCATGGTACAACTTTTGGTGAAATCATGGTACACTGTTATGGATCCAACTCCAGATCACATATTTTGAAGAGGTACCAATTTTTAAATTTAATTATGGTTTGCTAGTAATTTTTCAACATGAAGTATCTTTTTTTTAGAGCAACACTTTAGAAAAAACCTCCCTCTATTATCTTTCCATAGAAAGAAAAATTAATTTATGCCATCATCCTCCTTTTTCTCACCCTCCTCCTTCTCATCCTCCTTTCAATGGTATGTTGTCACCATCTTCTACTATCCCTAACCCTAAATATTACCCTAACCCTAATCTTTGTACATATTCATGACCCCTTTGTTGGTGTCATTTCTACAAATATATTTGCATAATGCTTCCACTTGTTATTCCTTGGAACACTAGTCTATCCCAAAAACTATATACACTAATGACCAATTGCTAGAATGTTCCAAAACTACTCAGGTTTTTACAAGCCACATTATGTCACATAATCCCTCTTATTCACTAGAGATAGTCCCTCTTCTAAAACCTACTATAACAAACCCTTCCTCACTTCTCATGACCAAACATACTTGTTCCAATCTCATTTGCACTCAAAATTGTTAAGTAAAATATCAACTATCCATAATCATCCTCAACTATGGTAGCAAAAAAACCTCATATTCTAAGACTTTGTAACATGTATTCATCTACCTACCACAACTCACCTGTGTCCTTATCATCTAGGCTAGGTACAACAGTCCTAACCTTCTAGTTAATAAATGTTGTATCATAACCTTTTCCATCAAACCTTTCCAATATGTCGTCAAATGTGATGTCTCCCCCCTCAACTGTGTCGAATTACTTATGGGTATCCCCTATCAATAAAGGAGCAAGTCCATCCAATTTCCCTTGGAGAAGTTAGAGGTATTTTTTTATATTTATCCCCTTTCTAAACTTCGCTATATGCATTGTACCAAGGGATGTCTCCCAGTAGGATACCCATCTTGGGTCAAAGTTGGTGTTCACCAAATTGAGAGATTATTGAATCACTAAATATATATAAATTCATCCATGCTCCTTCTTAAATGTGTTTTTCATCTTTTCCATGCTTTCCATTTCCTTTGGAAAAAAAAGGGGCCCTTTCAATTAACTAGTTTATGTGTCATATGCTTCCAACCTTGCTTAATATGGAACATGCCTTTATTGAGAATATTTTGATTTTTGTTTCCCTAAAAAATTGTAATGGTCGTTTGATCATGAAGCACTACACCTAATTTAACTTTTCATATCACTCATCATCGAGCCTAAAATATGTGTACCTAAATCTCATCCAAATTTTCTGAGTTCTTATTGTTTGGAGTGTCTTCTTTAGCACATGATTTTGTCTTCTAAAACCTTTTTCTTATTTTGGAGTGTCCGATTTTGTCTCCTAAAACCTTTTTCTTATTTCAAAGTGTCCCATATTCATCTTTGTTGCTTTGTCAAATATTTAGGTTACCCGTAATTTGAAGCCTTGAATAACAGTTTGTATGGCATACATGAACTATATGATGTTGGCATACATGCCAGTCATATATTTAGGCCATAATGCATGCTTGAATATTTGAAAAGTGCATATTTGTTTTATGATGATTGTAACAAAGTATATTCAGGCATACAATTTATGATATATGTGCATAATCCTAGAAGGATGAAGCACTCTCATCCACCACCCCTTTACTATATACATAGGCATTCTCATAGAGTAAGATACAACCTTTTATAAAAATGGTTAAGTGAAAAATCACACAAATTTCTCGCTCTTCATATGTCCTTGGCCAACCTTTGCAAACACCAATTTAGCCAAGGAAAACTATGTTGACAACTCATTGCTCTTAATCAATTTTGTGGTTTTTTGGGCATGAATTCAAGGTATGGGTCATTTCCTTTGATTCAACTATGAGTAGCTTGGTTTATGGACATGATAGGTTATATTTCATTTAAAAAATCATGGAAGAACTATGCTCTTGATAGCATTGGTTGCATGCCATGATGAGGTTATTATGTTTGCATGCATGGGATATTTTTTCAAAGATTTAGGTTACCCATAATTCGAAGCCTTGAATAATAGTGTGTATGGCATAAATGAACTATATGATGTTGGCATACATGTCATTCATATATTTAGTCCATAATGCATGCTTGAATATTTGAAAAGTTCAGATTTGGTTTATGATGACTACAAAAGAGTATATTCAGGCATCAAATTTATGATATATGTGCATAATCCTGGAAGGTTGAAGTACTCGCATCCACCACTCATTTAATATATACATAGGCATGCTCATATATTAAGCTACATCCTTTCATAAAAATGGTTAAGTGAAAAATCCCAAAAATTTCTCGCTCTTCATATGTCCTTGCCCAACCTTTGCAAACACCAATTTAGCCAAGGAAAACTATGTTGGTAACTCATTGCTCTTAATCAATTTTGTGGTTTTTTGGGCATGAAGTCAAGGTATGGGTTATTTCCTTTTATTAAACTATGAGTAGATTGGTTTATGGACATGATAGTTTGTGTTTCACTTAAAAAATCATGGCAGAACTATGCTCTCGATAGCATTGGTTGCATGCCATGATGATGTTATTATGTTTGCACACATGTGATACTTTGTCAAAGATTTAAATTACCCATAATTTGAAGATTTGAATAACAATTTGTATGTCATACATGAACTATATGATGTTGGCATACATGCCATTCATATATTTAGGCCATAATGGATGCTTGAATATTTGAAAAGTTTAGATTTGGCTTATGATGAATACAACAGAGTATATTCAGGCATCAAATTTATTATATATGTGCATAATCTTGGAACGTTGAAGTACTCTCATCCATCACCCTTTTACTATATGCATAGGCATGCTCATAGAGTAAGCTACAGCCTTTTATAAAAATGGTTAAGTGAAAAATCCCACAAATTTCTCACTCTTCATATGTCCTTGCCCAAATTTTGCAAACACCAATTTATCCATGGAAAACAATGTTGGAATATTGTTTATCCTAATCAATATTTTGATTTTTTGGGCATGAATTCATGGTATGAGTTATTGTCTTTGATTCAACTATGAATAGCTTGGTTTATGGACATGATAGGTTGTGTTTCACTTAAAAAATCATGGCAGAACTATGCTCTTGATAGCATTGGTTGCATGCCATGATGAGATTATTATGTTTGCATGCATGGGATACTTTGTCAAAGATTTAGGTTACCCATAATTTGAATCCTTGAATAACAATTTGTATGCCTTGGTGAATGGAGGAAATGTGTGATTTAGAGTTAAAACCTATGCATCTTTTTTTTTTAAATGGTTGGATGGTGCTCTTGAATGAGAAATAGACTTGAAGGAGGCAGTGATTTCCTAATAGTTATAAAGACCCTTATATATATTTACTCTTTGATTTGAAAATGAATGTATTCCTAGAATTGATTGTGAATATTGTGGGTGATCAACATTTGGCATTTAATTGGAAATGAGAATTCCATGCCTAGGTAGTATAAATTACTTGTCCATCCTATTACATTATCATATTCTTTGTTGGTATATATTCATCGATTCTCATAAATGGTTTGAAGGGTTTCATGCATACCCAACATTCTTATCTTGGAGTCAATTTTTTATTTTTCTAGTTTTGATTGGACCTTATATGTTATGTATGCATGTGCCTTCTTGATTTCATTTACCTTTAATTATTGTTTTGCTACTTTTTATGCATGATTGGGTATGGGGAATTGAGAGTGATGTGAAGGGGGGAGGGACCAAATGAGATTCCAACTTCATGCGGTTGGTCCTGTTTAGTAGAGAATAAATTGCTATCGAAACCAAGAGGATCTCATTCATGAGGTATTCCCCTTTAGTATTTCTAAATCATCATACATCTTTAATTATTATTCAGTCATATAACATTTAATTCTCTTTGTCAAATACAAGCTCATTGATGTTTAGTTGTTATTCATTCATTTAACCTATAATTTTATTTGAAAAATTCAGGTTTGAAGGGCAGTCAATCCATGATCCACAACGCATTTCTGACAAGGTTTATGCTGCCCATGTTTTTTTATTCTTTCCGTGGTTGTTTTTTATGTGTCTGGGAGCCTACAAAAAGAAATCAAGGAAAGAGTAGAAAACATGGGAAACACATGGAACAACCTGAACATGGTTTGCTTGGAAATTGGCTCTATTTCAGCTTTTATGATGGAGGACCAAGTATATTATGTTTGTCGCAATTGTCATTTCTGGTCTTTTATATCCATAGAATATTGTCAACATTCCTTCACTCATCAAAGTGTTAGAAATGCATTCATGTGGTTCATATGCATTCTATCAAATGTTAATATTCTCTTAAAATAATCAAGTGTGTACAAACATGACTTTTTATGTGTTTTTGTGAGTGTGTGTGCGTACAATGCATTATGATCAATTAACTATTTTTGCAGTTATTGAGACTCTACACAAATTCTATTGGTGTCAATATCATATCCATACATACAAAAAAACTCTCGTAAGAATTGTTAGTTTTTCTTTATATCTCCTTTTTCACATTTGCAAAAAAAGATATCATTATCAATGCAAGTTGGTATTCAACGCCAATTCTAATTTGTTTAGAAGAATAATCTCTCTTAGATTTTATGTGTATTTTTTCAATGTAATTGAGGTTTATTTCTTTCGAAGTAGAATATGTATATGATTTACTTACCATGTAAAACTATGATAAAAAAATTATATTGTTTTTTTTATGCTCACATAAAATATTGTTAATATTGCATTGATTGCATGTTATCTTGCACCAACTAGTTTGAGAAAAGTAAATGGAAGATTTCTTCTTCTAATTGTTAGGTTTCTATTTAATTAATTGCATGCAAAATTTTATATGTTTGATTCAAGTAGCATTTGTTAATGGTATTGCAATGGGATCAAGTACAAGTCTAGTAGTAACATGCACATTTTGAGTGGTCACCAAGAACATTGTAAGTTAATTAAATCCTCAATGAAAACTTTCCTCTTGTTATGTAGGCGGATCATAGATATCTTTCCAATTTATAATGAAAGTATACTTCCACCACAAAGTTAGATTGAGATGGTGCTAGAATTTAAATGGAATCTCTAGTGGACACTAATCCATTCTTATGAGTTTGGTTTATAGGATTATTCACCTAATAGGTGAAACAAATTTACATACTTTTATAACTACAACCTATATAAAAGTGAATATTGGGGTATAAATTATACATCTTTGGAGAGTTTGGTGTTATTTTTCTCGTTTGCAGCAGGCATATTTGAGTGCAAGAACATGTTGTGAAATGTTTTAGAGAAGCTAAGTGATTTTTTCATTTCTTTCTCATTTCTAAAGGAGGGAGGCTTGTTGATTGAAGGACATGGGTACTTTACTTCCTTTAGACAAATTTATCTCAATCATTGCACAAGGAAAGTCTTTCCCATTATTTGACGAACATTTCAATATTAAGAGACATATTTTTATCATAAGACCCATGGAGAATTCTTCTTCAACCCTTTAGAGGAATTTTGTTAGTTTATCCTAGGAGGAGATGATCCAACCGTAGTAATTGAATTGGTAACAAATTTAGATGGTGTAATGCAAGTACCTCCTTTGTTTTTGAAATTGCCCAAACTTCTTCTCTTACCCAACATCTTAGTGGTAGGTATGTGCTTGGTATTCAACACTTATAACCTACCCAAATGTCCATTACTACGCTGAGAAAGATTCCAAAATACATCTTTATCTATCCTTTTTTGTAATTCCAAAATATTTCCATTAATAATATCCACCCAAATGGTACAATCATATTTTGAAACTTCTTAGTAACATTAAAATCCAAAAACAATTTAACTCAGTTAGCAAAGCATAAGATGACATGAAAAAGGAAATAGTTAATAGACATACTCTCATAGCAATGATTATAAGTCACATATGAAAATGAAATAGCTCACATCCATAAACATCCACCCAACTTTTACTAATATCAATTATTAACAATTATATCCTCCTTGTTATAAGATAACTTGCTTTAAAAAATGAGAAAATGTATTCTTTCTTACAAAGTTCCATTTAACCACAAAGAAATGGTTTTTGAACTTTTATCTACCTCCTAAAACTCTTACACTTCCATGATTTGTCTTCCAAGATTTTTCATCTTTGGAATTGTTCAACTTCATAGGACCAGACAAGAGTGACTATGTTCTGAGTCAAGAAATTATCAAGTAAAGTTATTGAAACTTAAAAGGCTTTTTCAAAATTCTTGCATTTTGGGAAAGAATATACTGCTTGCCTTAAATTTGATTTTATTCACTTTAGTTTTGAAATAGTTTTTACTAATCTCTACAACTATATTGTTATACAACTATATTGTTAAGCCATTTCTATCACTATGCAAAATTTACAATATACTCTTTCTTTGTAGCCTCATCCATAACTTCAATGGATTTGACTACAACTTTCTTCAACTCAATATATTGGACCATATTCTCCTCAAATTCCTCCAACATAATAATATTTATGTTTATGCATAATTAAGGTTGTAAGATCAATTTTATTACTTATGAATTTAACAATACATAATGTGTGTCAATCAATATGATAACAAATTATGATTGTTGTTCTTTTTACATATTGAACTTTTCAAAAATATTTTGATCTTCTTTTCCATATATAGTGACTTTGTATTTCTCTTCGCATGTATGTTGTCTTTAAATTATATGCAAGTTGTTTCACTACTATTTTTCCTCACTCAAAGTATGTACCACATCTTTCATCGACATTAGCTATGAGTCTAGTAGTCGAAGGTTTTTCTTATTCATTTTTAAGGGTGTTTGCTCGATAATAACCTCAAATGGTTTTGTAGCATGTACCTTGTTGTTATTTTGTTAAGAATATTGTGGAGTAGGCTTTTATTTTGTCTTTGTGTTGGTAGCAGGTTGAATACCTTATGTTTTAATCAATAGCCTAAAGGTATATTTAAATATATGTAATTCATTTACTATCCTTGATACCGCCCTCTTCATTGGTTGTTTTACTTTCCACTTTCTCATCAATAGTTTGTACCGAAATGGAAAATTGAAATAAAAATTTGTTTTAAAAATTCTTGTTCTTATTGAGTGTGTTACACCTAATATTCACTTTATTGCACCTTATATTTTTTATCCGTATGTGACCTATCGTATGAGCAAATTTTGTGCCTATTTTGATGATATCGGGATCTTAGAGTACTATGATTAGATGTTCCACCACGATGCTTTGTACTATTCTATCATTGATCACCCAAAAGTGTGGCCTTTTTGTACTCATTGTATTGTATTGGACCATGCTTACATGATCTATGTAAATTTATTTCACCTGAGTGGTAGCTCTAGACCCTTTGTGGTTACTCATGGTCCGTCCTCTTAGTCCCCATTTCAAGACAATTCTTTCTCTTATAGCTTATTTGACTACCCCTTGGATATCATCAAATTCGTCTCAAGTCATTCATTTATGGCTTGGGTAGTTACTTGAGGTTCTTGGGATGGATCTACTAGGACACATGACCTAGAGAACCTTTAGGATATTTTCACTTCACATGGAAACAATGTAATGAAATCTTATTATTTTTTTTAATATACAAAGTTTCATCAAATATTCGATGAACATGTGTCTCAGATATTCGAAAAAAGGTCTGACACTAATATCCATTGGAGGTATGGAACCTCCATTGGATATACTATATGGATGTCATATATTCAACAACAGTGGACGTTAGATATCAGGCGACATGTCTGACAGTAATATCCATGGAAGGTATGGCACCTCCATCTAATATAATGTATGGACGTCAAATATTCATCATGTAGTTACGTCGGATGTTGGCTTTGAATACTCCTCTTGGTTGACCCATGTTCTAACTTTATTACCATAGATGATTTTAGGGGCTAAATTTCGCAAATGGGCTAATTTTCCATGGTTTTTCCCAAAAACAAATTCACCAATTTCCATTTTTTCTAAAAACAATTCGCCCAAATTCCATAGAATAAAATTATTCTACCTTAAAAATCATCAAAATTTTATAGAAAGTATATAAAATCCTTAGAAATTTGAATATTTTTACAAAACTATTGCCAAAAATTTTACATTTTGCATATTAAGGACTAGTAATATTAGCCCATGTTTCTACATTTTAATATAAATTTCCATTCTTAAAATCATCCATGTTTATTACTACCAACAAAACCCACTACCATCGGCCCTTCTAGATACCAGAAGGAAACACAACGCACAGGGTGCACTACGCAGTCTCACCCGAGATGGCTTCTATGGGTGGTTGTGGGACTTAGGTGTCTGAAACCCTAGGATGGGATATGTATTTCTCAGAGGCATTTATCCTATTTAACCTTAACCTTCAGACCCTTCATACAAGCTCATTAGAGAACATAGTCACACCTATTCTACTAGGATCTCATTACTTAGTATCATAGTATGGGTTCAAAAAGAGAAAATACATTCATTTACAGTAAAACCAGATTACTAGCTATCACATTCTTTCATTTAGAGTCATTATGCATATTATATTATTCCATCCTTACTGTGCAGTATTCAAATCCTTAACCTTACACATATTCATCATAACATATTATCAAATCATATGCAATCATTGACACAACATGCAATCACATAGAACACAAATGTATCGTGGTTCACCCCCCCCCCTCGGTAGCTACGTCCACAAAGATTTGTCGCTTCAGATCTTATTCATTCTTCATGCCAAAATGGTAGTGTTGTGCACTATACAGTCCTTCCATCGTTATAGTCGATCTCCATAGATTGCAATAGTCCTCTCCACAATACACTCTCTCATAGAGCTACGACACCTCTATCGCAAAATCACTCTACTGATTCCTGCCAACACATAACAACCATGCACCAATTACAACAGTCAACAACCACTATGACCCAAAAAACCAACCAGAACTAGAACCCTCTTTTAGTCCTAGTACATTCTACTTATACAAAAATTGGGACAAATCCCTTACAAAAACCCTAACCCTAAAATCATTAGGTTCTTCCACTTCCTTCTTGAATTTGTCTCAGTTGGTCCTCGATCCAATTGTTGCTCCAATTCGGTGCTTGTCCATTTTTCAACTCATTTTCTTAGCGTGGGTTTTCCCTTATTTTCGACTCTTCTTTTCCTCTTTTTTTGGTGTTGTTTTTCCTCTTTTTTCGGTGCTACTCTTAATCCTTCCAAAAATTCTTCACTTTTACCCAAAATTGGTTTGCGCCAACAAGCCCCCAACACTGATATCGTGACTCATCCCGAGTCACTCATGAATTCCAGCATCGTTCACTTCCTGTACCAGTTCTTCGTACCTTTCTGCTATCTTCTAGTATTGCTCCTACACCTGGTTGTTCTTCTTTTCCATAGCTTCTGCCACCTGGGTGGTTATTGGTGGTCATAAGATCTCTCTCCCCTCCAAGCATATATGTTCAATGCACACTTTTTTTGTGTCAATTTCATCCACCAATTGTTCTACCTTTTCTTTTAGAGGTTCCAACTGCGCCTATCATGCAATCTTCCTTGTTTGCACCGCTTTTTCTTCTTCCTATAGGTTCTTCATTTCCATGGTTGTCTTGATCTTCTCTAGCAGTGACATTGTCCTTTGTCGTTGCTTCACATCTACCATTGTTGCGTGCAATTTATCTTTCTACCCTTGCAGCTCCTGTAGGATCCCATCCTCTAGTAACTGTGTCCATAATTGAGCAATCTTCTCTAATAGTCCAACCACTCCATGTATGCTATGCGCAATGTTCTCTACAGAAACTGTTGTGTTTTGCTCTCTTTGCACTCTGAATTCTGGAGGAGTAGTAGGTACTGTGCGCTCCTCTAGTTCCTTGATCTGATCTTTGTACTGTTGCAGAGTCTGTGTTATATTTTTCATATTCTCTTTTGAAGATGCTTCCTCTGATGTTGTGTTATCTGAGATGGCTCGAAAGACTGCATTTATTTGGTTCTCCATCTCGCCCACTTTTTGCTACGCCATCTTTTTCTTCTACCCTTCTTGACTGATGGCTTCCTTCAGTACTATATTTTCCTCCTGCGCTATTTGTAGATTCATCACGTCATACCTTTATTTGTGTTGAATCTCATGCGCGACGCTAACCTATAACTTATATAGCGCCTTTGTTGGAATCTTTGGCAACTCCAAGTCCAATGTATCGATATCCTGCACATGCATTTGCATTGTTTCCTCATTGATGAAAATCATATATGGTGTTATGATAATGTTAGCACTTCCCTGTGTCGTGCTTTGTACTGTCTCTTTGACAGGTGGTCCTTCTCTTACTGGCATCAGTTTCTTCTTTTGTTATTCTTCTTCCCTGATCCTCAACTGCTCCAGCACAGTTTTTACCTACTGTACCTATTCCAAAATTGAAGCTCGGTGGTTTTCCACATTTTCCCATACTTCTGATAATCGATCTTCTATTGTCGTGGATATCATCTCCAGATCATTTGTTCTTAGTGATGTTTCCATTTGTTGCATGTGGGCCTTCTCCTTTTCCCTGGAGCCACTTGCTTTCTCTGCTGCTCTTTTATTTTAGGCATTTGATGGCTCATA
Organism: Picea sitchensis; assembly: GCA_010110895.2. NCBI lineage: Eukaryota > Viridiplantae > Streptophyta > Pinopsida > Pinales > Pinaceae > Picea > Picea sitchensis. Next base: position 101,189 of record SNQJ01S0010883.1, on the reverse strand, counting down.
TGTCTCTGGCATCTGTGTATATGCAGCTATATCCTGCCCAACTTTTGTTTCCATATCTATATCTCTGCACTTCATCTGCATGCACCTATTATGTCGCTCCTCCTGGTGCCTACGCTATCTCTGATAGTCCTTATGTAGAACCACATTGTGACTTCTTCTTTGTCCTACTTTTCTTATGTGTAGGAGCACTTCCCCATTCTCGGCTTTGTGCATCATTCATTTTCTTGCATGTGCCATTTCTGCCTATCTGTTGTGTAGGGATTGTTATGTCTTTCATCCTAACTTGTCCTTCTAGCACTGTCTTTGGGATTACTGGTACTCTCCATTCTTTCGACCACTCCTGGACTTCCATCTGGATCTCCTGCATTGTCACGTAGTATTTAAACTTCATCCACTCTTTGGTTGGATCCCTTTTCTCCTGTAGCCACATACTATGGCACAATGCCTGAAAATTGGCTATCTGTCCAAACTCCTGAACATTTTCTGGAGAAATCCTCCATGTATCCTCAATGCGGCTCTGGATCTCTAACAAATACATGGAGAAAGTGTCATTGTTTATATTCTTTGTCTTCAGATCAGCTATGCTTATAAGGGATGTGTAGTGCGTTGCGCCACACTTTCCTATCCTTGGCGGGAACAGACTGTACGTGGGTTCTTGAAATCCCACCAATCCAATGAGGATGAGTAACCATGAATAGTGGAAATCAAAGCCCCAATCTTGTGTGTCCTTACATTATTCTAAAAATGAATTTAATAAGTCAGGGGCCTAGCTCATTGAGCTCCCCTTCGTGCATTGTGTTTCAGCTATGACCACTCTCACTAGTACATATTATTTTAAGCATTTGCAGATCAATTTGAAACCTAACAATCATATTGCAAACCGTGTCGTAGGATCATTGATGTCATTGATCATGATCCCCTTGTTTCCCCTCTTTGTGACATACTTTTCTTTTATCTCATTGGAAATGGATTTCTCCTTTGTTTTATCCTCTAAGTATTGTTCTGGTCTCTCCCCATCTGTGGGTAATCCCGTGATATCTGCAATTAAGTCGACATTGATAGGTATCAGTTTATCCACCCAGAGAATCCATCCATGCACTCTTGCTAGGAGTTTCTTCACACATCCATTGATGTTTTTACCATGCCCAAAGTGTGGTATATCCATTAAGTTCATTATTCCTGTGTTGTAGAGCTTGAGGATCCACTACGTAGTCTCCAACAGTGGCGCACTTGACGGACCTTCTCCCCTGCTCTCCAAATAACTTTGTGGCATCAAGTCCGGGAATTTTACTGCATCTGTCACATCATGATCGAACTATTTGAGGGTGTCTACTCCTCCCACCATTTCATCGTCGGTCTTCACTTCCTTTGAGAATTTTTTCATAAGAATTGCAAATTCTTCCTGTGTGCATTGTACACCCTCTGCACTGCTCTCTGCTCGTGCCTTATTTTTCCCTTGTGAGGATGAAACCCCAACTTATGGTATTGCCTCTTGCTCTGTTTCCTACTCTATTTCCAACTCTAGGCCCTACTGCATGGATTTTGTGGCATGTTCTCCCATTTTTGTCCCTTTTCCCTTGGACGCATCAGATTTTGTTCTTTCCAGATCCTCCGCCAACTGCACAGCCTCCTGTGATGGCATGTGTTCCTCCTCCACCTGTATGGTGACCTAATCGTACTCTGAGGTGTGAATTTCATCCAAATCCATGATCATGGGCATTGATGCAAGAGCATCTCCTGAGACAAGCGAGCCAGCACAGAAGACGAAGGATAGTTGGGCACACGCCAGCGCCAATTTTTAAAATTTTCCCTTGAAGTTGATGCGCTAAACATAAATGAGACCATTTAATTATGGCACCTTGGTAAAATGTAATCAGACCTCGAGCCATATGCTCTCGTCTGAGATAGACAGAGGTATTTATAGTAGTAGATGCAGGTAGGTAGAATTGAATTCTTATATTAGACAGTTTTAGAGCGCAGGAGGGAAATGGGATATAGACACCCTCATTTTACATTGTAACATGAAGCCAGCATAATTCAGAGTAGGAAGAGCATAGGATAATAGAAGAGGGTTGTAGAAGACATCCATGTACAGATCTGGAATTAATAGAAGGAATTGATTCAGACTCATGGTTTTGTGTTCTGTGTGTGTGTGTGCTGATAATATGATCATGAACGTTTGTTTTCTGTTATGTATTGTTTTGAGATGTTGTGCATATGATTTCATGGTTTAAATAGAATTCCAAAAGGAAGAGTGAATGATTTTCAATTGTTTCTCTACTTGAGCAAGGATTCCTGCAAGGAGTGCAGTTGAAGTCATCCGCAAGGGGTGCGTTTACAGAAGGCTCAGAGAGTTAAATTTTGTTCTCATTCGTCTTGAAGGTGTAGTTAGCCACAATTCTGTGCAAGGAGTGCGCAGGCCAAGCTAAGTCTCAAAGTTGCGATTCTGAGCAGAGTATCTGAGGACTGCTGTTACGGAGGTGCGCAGAGTCAAAAGCCTTCAACACGGAGACATCGTTAAATATTTTCCACAAGGAGTGCGCGCAAGGAGTTGCTTAGAGAACTTGAAGGTCGTGAGAAAGCTCAGGAGGAATAGACCTTTGAATTCACTGAGAGGTGAGTACATAGAAGCTACCATGGAAAGTCGGGGAGAAGAGTCACAGATTGGCGAAGCGGCGAATGAGTCTTGTGGAGAGGCACTTATTCATTTCGCAGAATCATCAAAAGGAGAACGGACGGACGAAATCTTTGGAGTAGATTTCACGAAGTTCCGAGAGCCATTAGATCTTCCAGAGGCATGAGGCAGTTACAGTGCAAGTGCGGAAAGGATTCAAAGCTCAGGAGGGGCAGCACCATTGATCCAAGTCGGTCAGGGCTGTTGGATTATTCACGAGATTGCCTATCGGGACCTCGTGAGAAAAGTGTCCAAATTTTGGTAAAGAGAATCACGATATTACGATATGCGATATCTCGACGACCATGAGAACGGTGTGGGGCCACAGGAGTCGGTAAGCGGACAGGTGGCACATCGCATGTCAGGATCTCGTGGGTGGAAAGGCTGAGGATTTGGTGTTAAAAGTCGCGAAGCACAAGGACACGAAGCGGCGAAGTGGCGAGAGGATTGGGAGCCGTCCATCTGAGAAGTACAGGTGGCAAAGATCGATAGATCTCACGAACTCGGGAGTTCGTAGGGTGAGAGCCCAAGAATTTGGTGCTCCAAGTCACGAAGACGCGAGGAGTGAGAAGAAGAATATTCGTTGGATCCGGATTAGGGGAGAACCGTCGGATCTGCATGTGGGATCGTGTATCGGGGTCTCGCGAGAAAAGACTCGAGGATTTGGCCATGGGGATCGCGATATTGCGATAAGTGATATTCCAACCGTTGGAGGACAGTGTGGGCCATAGCAAAGTCGGCGAGTGGAGGACAGATGGCATAAGTCATTGAGGTCTCACCATGAGAAGTCCCCAAATATTGGCGTTAGGATTCACGATCTCACAAAGTCTGAAGTCCCGCGAGATAAGGGAACGTTGAAAAGTCAACTCACGTGCGCATCGGCATTTCGGTGCATCGGATATCGAGAGTTGGAAAACCAAGTGTTTTATATAGCAAGTTGCGAAGTCACGATAGGATAAATTGTGATAGGAGAAGGGTGAGGTCAGCAGTGACTCATATCGACGCTCGAGGACTCGTAATATTCACACCCGACCACTGACCTTTGGACTCGCGAAGTCGCGAGTTCCAAATTCCCGATAAGTAGAAGGAGGGGAGTCACGCGAAAGAATCTGTGGGTAGATATTTCTCGATAGGGAAATAAAAGAGCCTGGAAGTTCTTCGGGCCGAGAAGAAGAAGAAGATCCTGTGAGCAGACGTTCCCTGGGTGGCGCGCTCTGCGTCAAGTGGTATCAAATCTTAGAAAAAGATTCTTTGCTTTCTGTAGCAGAGGAAAAGTAGATTTTACCATGCCGCCAAGGAGAAGGGGTAGACAATCACCCTATCCAGAGGAGGAAAGGGAAATGTCTAGAGAAAGAGGTAGGAAAGGGTAGAATTCAGACATGGAGAGAGAAATGTGAAATCTTCGTGCCAGAATGGAGGACATGGAGACATCACAAAGGCACAAAGTTGATGTAGGAGATATCAGTGAATCCGAAGATGAAGAGGATGTTGGACACGGAGGAGAAGAAATCCCAAAGGAAGATGCAGTGAGTGAATGCTTACTTAAAGTTGTTGCAAGAATGAGTACAAAGGTAAAGATGGACATTCCAGTCTATGAGGGAAATCTGGATGCGGAAGAGCTGCTAGATTGGATTAGAGCTCTAGACACTTACTTCGATTATGAAGATATCGAAGAGGATAAGAAGGTCAGACATGCCGTCACGAGATTAAAAGGACATGCAGCCTTGTGGTGGGATGAACTACAAGCTGACAGGCGTTGCCAAGGCAAGCAGAAAATTAAGAGCTGGGACAGGATGATTGCAAAGATGAAGGCAAAATTCATTCCCAGGGATTATCAAATTTCTCTATTCATAAGGATGCGGAACCTGAGATAGAAGTTGATGACAGTGAAGGAGTATACTGAGGAATTTTACAGGTTGAATATCAGGGCAGGTCATCGCGAAAGCAATGACGAAAAGGTGGCTAGGCATATAAATGGCCTGAGGTATGAAATTCAGGATGAAATAAATATGGCAACCATCCAAACGGTGGAGGATGCCTATCAAATGGCTTTGAAAGCTGAAGAGAAGTTGAGCCGTAAGAAAGGTCAGTGAGGCAGAGCCAGGAGTCATCCCAAAGGCAAATCGATTTCCCAAGATAAATACCAGAAGCCCAAGGATGACTGGAAGAAACCTCAGACTCAGACAGAGAGAGGTGGAAGTTCGCAACGAGGGCGAGATGTTGAGCAAAGAGGAGGATATGATGATAATAATAGGTTTCCTCGTACCAGAGGTAGAGTAAGAGGAAGAGGTGGAGTAATCACATGCTTCACATGTGGAAAAAATGGACACAAGTCATTCGAGTGTCCAGAGAAAAAGAAAGAAACTGGAGAGACTCACATCGTCGAGGCACAGAGGCGAGATGTTGAGGCAGAGTACGTTGAAGGTGGAAGATCGTTGGTGATGCGGAAGGTCCTTTTGATGCTAGAGAAAAATATGGAGAACTCAGCGCAGAGGAATACTCTTTTTAGGACTGCTTGCAAGACCA
>SNQJ01S0010883.1:65441-92851 GCA_010110895.2 Picea sitchensis | reverse complement strand
CCAGCTGGGAGACTGGAGCAGAGATACGGAAGCATGGACATACCGTGCAGGAGCTCATGGACAGGAGCCCATGCAAATTTTCAAGTGAGGGAGTATGATGCTGGAGCATCTCCCGAGACAAGCGAGCCAGCACAGAAGATGAAGGATAGCTGGGCACACGCCAGCGCCAATTTTTAAAATCTTCCCTTGAAGTTGATGCACTGAACATAAATGAGACCATTTAATTATGGAGCCTTGGTAAAATGTAATTATACCTCGAGCCATACGCTCTTGTTTGAGATAGACAGAGGCATTTATAGTAGTAGATGCAGGTAGGTAGAATTGAATTCTTAGATTAGACAGTTTTAGAGCGCAGGAGGGAAACGGGATATAGACACCCTCATTTCACATTGTAACATGAAGCCAGCATAATTCAGAGTAGGAAGAGCATAGGAGAATAGCAGAGGGTTGTAGAAGACATCCATGTACAGATCTGGAATTAATAGAAGGAATTGATTCAGACTCATGGTTTTGTGTTCTCTGTGTCTGTGTGTTGATAATATGCTCATGAACGTTTTTTTTCTGTTATGTATTGTTTTGAGATGTTGTGCATATGATTTCATGGTTTAAATAGAAGTCCGAAAGGAAGAGTGAATGAGTTTCAATTGTTTCTCTACTTGAGCAAGGATTCCTGCAAGGAGTGCAGTTGAAGTCGTCTGCAAGGGGTGCATTGACAGAAGGCTCAGAGAGTTAACTTTTGTTCTCATTCATCTCGAAGGTGCAGTTAGCCACAGTGTTGTGCAAGGAGTGTGCAGGCCAAGCTAAGTCTCATAGTTGCGATTCTAAGCAGAGTATCCAAGGACTACTATTGCGGAGGTGTGCAGAGTCAAAAGCCTTCAACATGGAGACATTGTTAAATATTTTCCGCCAGGAGTGCGCACAAGGAGTTGCTTGGAGAAATTGAAGTTCGTGAGAAAGCTCAGGAGGAATAGACCTTTGAATTCACTGAGAGGTGAGTGCAGAGAAGCTTCCGTGGAAAGTCGGGGAGAAGCGTCGCAGATTGGCGAAGCGGCGAATGAGTCTCGTGGAGAGGCACTTATTCATTTCGCAGAATCATCAAAAGGAGAACGGACGGACGAAATATTTGGAGGAGATTTCATGAAGTTCCAAGAGCCGTTAGATCTTCTAGAGGTGCGAGGCAGTTACAGCGCAAGTGCGGAAAGGATTCAAAGCTCGGGAGGGGTATCACCGTTGATCCAAGTCGGTCAGGGCCGTTGGATTATTCATGAGATCACCTATCGGGACCTCGTGAGAAAAGTGTCCAAAGTTTGGTAAAGAGAATCATGATATTACGATACGCAATATCTCGGTGACCATGAGAATGGTGTGGGGCCACAGGAGTCGGTAAGCGGATAGGTGGCACATCGCATGTCGGGATCTCGTGGGTGGAAAGGCTGAGGATTTGGTGTTAAAAGTCGTGAAGCGCGAGGACATGAAGCGGCGAAGTGGCAAGAGGATTGGAAGCCGTCCAACTGAGAAGGACAGGTGGAATAGATCGAGAGATCTCGTGAACTCGGGAGTTTGTAGGGTGAGAGCCCAAGCATTTGGTGCTCCAAGTCATGAAGACGCGAGGAGCAAGAAGAAGAATAGCCATTGGATCTGGATCAGGGGAGAACTATTGGATCTGCACGTGGGATCGTGTACCGGGGTCTCGCGAGAAAAGACTTGAGGATTTGGCCATGGGGATCATGATATTGCGATAAGCGATATTCCAACCGTTGGAGGACAGTGTGGGCCATAGTGAAGTCGGCGAGTGGAGGACAGATGGCATAAGTCATCGGGGTCTCACTGCGAGAAGTCCCCAAATATCGGCGTTAGGATTTGCGATCTTGCGAAGTCTGAAGTCCCACGAGATAAGGGACCGTTGAAAAGTCAACTCACGTGCGCATCGGCATTTCGTTGCATCGGATATCGAGAGTTGGAAAACCAAGTGTTTGATATAGCGAGTTGCAAAGTCACGATAGGAGAAGGGTGAGGTCAGCAGTGACTCATATCAGCGCTCGGGGACTCATAAGATTCACACCCGACCACTGACCTTTGGACTCACAAAGTCATGAGTTCCGACTTCCCGATAAGTAGAAGGAGGGGAGTCGCGCGAAAGAATTTGTGGGTAGATATTTCCCGATAGGGAAATAGAAGAGCCTGGAAGTTCCTCAGGCCGAGAAGAAGAAGAAGATCCTGTGAGCGGACGTGCCCTGGGTGGCGCACTCTGCGTCAGGCATCCCCTGTGTCCCTGTTTATGTCGCCCGAGAAGTACTTCATGTGTTTCGCCTGACCCTCCTCAGCGCTCCAACTCATGGTGGTGACATTTTTCTGAATTACAACCTTCTAACCACATAACTCCACTCATACTTCTCACATTTTTGTGCTCCATGATTCTCTCTTCGTTCTTCTCCTTAGTGAAAAATCACAATTGACCATGTTTCCCCCCTTTTCCACCTTTTATAGTGGGATGGGGAAATGACAGTTGTTTTGCAATGGTAGTTTCCACTTTTTCTCTTTTCCATGCACACTTCACTTTTTGTGTCTATCACCCTTTTTCTTATGCATAGTGTCTATCACCTATTTTCATGTGCACAGTGTCTTCAACACTGGTTTCTTTGTGAATCATTTTTAATGCTAACAAATCTATTAAAGAAAAACCCCTAATATTCTCCTATCTTTTTGTCCTTTTGTTATATTTCCTCTTTTTATGGATTTTTGTCTTTTTCTTCTAATATATACTATATAAAATATATACAATCATACCTTCTTTTTCTGCTTTTACCTCAGATTGTTAGGTCGGCCGTCTTAATATAGTTTTAGTCGAATGCCATTCACCAATCCTCTGAGGTTCTTTCCTGCAATATCTTTCAGTTGCACAACACCTCCATTTTTTATAGCCTCCACTTGATAGTTCCCTAACCAGTGCATCTTGAACTTCTCAGAGTGTTGTAAATACCTATTGTCATAGAGGAGAACTAGATCTCCTTCTTTAAATGTTTTCTTATTTATGTGCCTATCATGCCAATCTTTGTCCTTTCCTTTCTATACTTCTTGGTGGAAGCCTGCTAAAACTCTGTCTTCTTCTAGCTCCATCAACTGGTCCAATATTTCCTGCACAACACCTTCTTTCATGTTGGGTATTGTTGCAATGCATGGACTAGGTATTAAATAATCCAATGGGACCACTGCCTCCTGCCCATACATCAGTCTGAATGGTATATATCTTGTAAGCTTCTTGCATGTAGTCCTATAAGCCCATAAAATTGTTGATACCATTAATTCCCAGCCATCCCTATTAACATTGCAAATCTTTGTCAATGCATTCTCTAGAATCTTTGTTGGCACAGGGGAAGACCCAGGGTTCAACGCTACAACAGGGCACAAACAAAACCCTAAATATCGACCCTTTCGGCAACACATGCGAAGCAAATGAAGTCTCACACGAGGTAGAGGAAGGGGTGATTGCAGAACTCAGGTGTCTGCAACCTTAGTTGGGATATAGATCTGTCATTACACACTTAACAAAGCATTTAGCATCAATAGTTCACCTAGAATTAACCCTTATCTCACTTTGTAGATAACACAGAGCATTGCAGTATATACTTAGATCTAAGATGATTTAGCACTTAGAAGCATACAACAGACTAGATCTAGTAGACCAAACACTTAGAAACTTCATACACATCAAATCTATCATCTATACACATCTAATAAGAACAAAGCATAAGTAAATCTATCTAAACATGTCATAGCACTTAGCAAAAGAGGGAAAACACATGTAAGTAATAACACAAAGCATGACACATAGATTTACGTGGTTCACCCCCACCCTAGGGCTACGTCCACCAACTCTTCTTCTCTATTATTGTTGGCCAATCAGTTACAAGCACGGAGCCTCAAAACCTACTCCACGCAGGACAGGAGATCTGCATAGCTCGCTAGATCCTCCTTTCCCAAGTAGCTCTAAGCATAAAACCTTCTTACAATCTGTGCACTCAACACTTACAATACTCGCACTCAAATCTACAAGTATATCACACAGATCATCTCTTAGCACTAAGCCACTTCTCAAATGTCCTCAAAAAAGGTCCCTTCTTACATAGCCTAGACTTCTACTTATACATTACAAAAAGAGGCCTAAACATGGGTAAACCCATGGGTCGACATCCCGGTCCCATTACATTATCCCCAAAAACCCAAAAAGGACCCAAAAAGGGGGTCTAGCTTCCACGATCTCTGCTTCTCCTTATGCTCCATCTTTGATAGGTTGTCGAAGTCCCAAAAATGGTCAAATATGACCAAGTGTTCCTCAAAACTTGGTCAAGGGCCAACAATCTTATTAAACCACTATACCATTTTCCTGGGGATGGTAAGGTGTTCTCTTCTAATGATGTATCTCAAATTATTTTTTCATAGCTCTGATTGTATTGTTAATAAAATGAGTTCCCTGATCACTTAACAAAATTCTGGGACATCCAAATTTGGTTACCACGTTCTCAAAGAGAAACTGCGCTAATTTTTTTACACTGCAAGTTTTTCATGGGGGTTGCTTCTTCCCACCTTGTTAAGTATTCTATCGCAGTGATGATGTATCTGGCTACTGACCTCCTTGTTGGTGGATTAATAGGTTCGATGAAATCCACAGCCCATTTATCAAATACGCGTAGCGTTCCTTGGGGCATAAGTTGCATTTCATCCCTCCTGGATGGTTTTCCTACTCTTTGGCAGACATCATAGGTATGGCAGTATTCCTTTGCATCCTTATGTACGGTAGGCCACCATAATCCTGCACGCAACACCTTATGTGTTGTAGGCTTTCCTACATATTTCCCTCCAGCTATACCTTCATGTGATTCTGCTAACACCATGGAGCGTTCATTCTCCATCACACTTCTTCTCAAAATTTCATATGCACCTAGCTTGTATAGATGACATGCAATCAGCTGATAGTCTACGGCACGCACTACTAACTATTTTTTCTATGCGACAGTAAATTATTTAGGGGCTATTCATGTGCTCAAACATCTAACAATATCAACAAAATAATCATCAACAATCTGAATAGAAAACAAATTGGCATCAGGAAAACTTTCCTCCAAGTTCCTTGGCCCCTCTCCATTAGTAATTCTTGATAGATGGTCTGGTCCTTCATTCATCTTCCCTAGTTTTACTATGACTTCAAAATCATATTCCTGAAACAACAACAGCCATATATAGATCCTTCCCCCCAACATTGGCTTGTTAACAAGGTACTTTAATGCAGAATGATCTGTAAACATCTTAAAATGTTGACCCAATAAATAATGTCTAAATTTTTGTAAGGCATATACCATTGCTAGAGCTTCCCTCTCTGTAGTGTTGTATTTCTTCTCAGACTTAGATAACTTTCTACTAGCAAACAATATTGGGTGATCAATGTCTCCTTCACCTGGCTGTGCCAAAACTACTCCAAGTGCGATGGATGAAGCATCCACATGCACATGAAATTCGTTTGTCCAATCTAGAAAACTCAAAATAGGTGATGTCACCATCTTCCCCTTCAATATGTCCAAAATTTATTGGCATTTCTCATTCCACTGAAACTTGATGTCTTTATTTAGTAACTTCTCGATGGGCACAGTAATATTTGCATAGCCCTTTATAAATTTCTTGTAGTATCCTACATGGCCCAATGTTTCTCTTAACTGGCGCACTGACTTTGGTGGTGGTAAATTGACAATAATAGCAATCTTTCCAGGGTCTACTATCAAGCCTTGTTTGCACACAATGTGTCCAAGTAGGATGAAAAATGGTGTACTAAATATACATTTCTTAATGTTCAAGGAAATATGACATTGTCTACATCTTTCTAACATTAATCTGAGAATTTCTACATGGTCCTTCAATAAGCTTAATATTGTTCAGTCATCCAAATACACTTCTAAAAACTTGTGTATAAAATCATTGAATGCAACTACTAATACTCTGTAAAATATTGTTGGTGCATTATTTAAACCAAATGGCATCATTGTATATTGATATTACCCCCATTATGTTGCAAATGTGGTTTTGTACATGCCCTCTGGAGAAATTATGATCTGATGGTAACCTGAAAATCCATGTGTGAAGGAGAAGACTTCCTCTCCTCCCACATTTTATAACACCTTATTGGCCCTTGACAAAGTTTTGGGAGATTCTTGGCCATGTTGAACTATTTTGGACTTCGATAACCTGTCGCAGGAGGAGTGCAAGACAAATCGGAGATCACAGGATATCGACCCCTTTTTGGGTCCTTTTTGGGTTTTGGGATTATGCAACAGGAATGGGATGTCGGCCCATGGGTTTACCCATGCTTAGGCCTATTTTGTAATGTATAAATAGATATCTAGGCGATGTAAGAAGAGGTCGCTAGTCAGTTGTAAGTGTATGCTAAGTGCCAAGGTGGCTTGTAAATGCTTTGTGCATAACCGTGAGAGAATTGCAGAGCTAAGTGCAAGTGGTTGTAATAGACTGTGGAAGGCTTTGTGCTATAATGTGAGGAAGGAGGATCTAGCGAGGTGCGCAGATCTCCTGTCCTAGGTGAAGTAGGGATTTGGTGGCTCTATGCATGTAACTAGTTGACTGAAGATAATAAAGAAGAAGAGTTGGTGGAAGTAGCCTCAGGGTGGGGGTGAACCATGTAAACATTGTGTTGTTTTGCTTTGTGCTTTGTCTTGATGTATTTATGTCTTCTTTTGCTAAGTTCTTTGATAGATATAGATAAATCTGCTTATGCTTTGTGTTAATGATATATAATAATGTTAGATATGACCTATATGAATGTGATTAGTGCTTGATCTGTTAGATCTAACCTATCTGTTTATGATAAAGTGCTTAAATAGATCATATCTGAGGGAATGATGCGATGCTATGTTCTATCTACGTAGTAGAATAGTGGTTGAATATTGATGAATTTTCGATGCTAAGTTCTCTATTAAGTACTATAATCACATATCTATGTCCCAGCTAAGGTTGCAGACACTTGAGTCCAACAACTACCCTTGCCTCTACCTTGGGTGAGACTTCATCTACTTTGCAGGTGTTGCCGAAAGGGATGGTAGTTAGGGTTTTGTTGGTGCATTGTTGTAGCATTGAACCCTGGGTTTTCCCCTGTGCCAACAAATGGTTCCTTTGTCAAGACCTGAAATTGTGATTGTTGGGAACTGAGAAAGAAGAAGCTTTGTACAAAGATTCATCTTGAAGTTGTGAAATCTCCCTGCGTAGATATGTTTCCCTAGTGAGTAGCATTTTACTTGATATGTGGAGCTCTATGCCAAGAAGAAGGATCAGATCTGAAGAAAAGAGGTAAGATTTGTAAGCTCTATGCTCTGATAAAGGTAATAATAGTAAACATTTCTAGATCTGGAAGCTTTGTGCTCTATAAAAGTAAGATAAGTGGAATTTTCTATTTCTAAAGTATGAATCTAGGTATGCTTGATAGATTCTACCCTAGTTTGAAAACTAGGGTACTGATAGATGAAATAAGGTTTGATATGAATAGATCTGATAAGAATAGTGAAAGATATGTTATACCTATGCATAGAAAGAATGTTTGGACTAACAAATGGATGCAGGATCCTAGAAAGAATTTGTTGTAGGTTAGCTCCTATGATCCTAGCACGCAGTACAAGAGAAGTTGGGGATCATTTAAAAGAAAGAGAGGATTAACCCTCTGTTACAGTTGTAGAATACCAGGACATCTTGCTAAGGAATGCCCTGGAAGAAGACCTAGTTGTCTTTGTTGCAAAGCTATGGACCATGAAGTGTTGGATTTCCCTAGAATGATTGCTAAGATTGAAGGAATGAATCTGAACCAAGAAAACCCCAAGGCAAATCCAAAGGCTATGGAAGAATCCTAGAAAGAATCAGAGAAAGTATTTCTATAGATAAAAGAAACCCTGAATTACCACCGACATGTTAGATTATCATAGATGTTCAAGGAAAAAGAATGCATTGAATCAAGAATAGGAGACTTCGACATTGACTGTGTTCTATATGAGGAAACACAGGTGAATATCATGACAAAAAGAACTTGGGAAATTTTAGGGAAACCTGCTATGACTCCTTCATTGGGAGGAATAGGGTTATTCAAAGGGAAGCTAATAAACCTATGTGGGAGGCTCGCTCATATACCTATGAAAGGAAATGGAACTTCGACAGAATAAGAGTTTGAGATTATTAAATTTATTGAGGATAGTGCCCCATTTACCATGTTACTAGGAAAACCTTGTCTTAACAGAGATCAAGCCAGACGAAAGGAAGAAGAAGAATTTTTGGAGCAGAAGAAACAAGAGTTAAAAGATTTCATGACTAGAAGGATCGCACACTTGATTGAAGAACAAGAGAAAAGATCAAAGCTATTTAACACCAGAGACCCGGATGTCGAAGATGCAAGAAAATTAGAAGACCCATAGAAGATTGAAGTACCTATCCCAGATAAAGAAGAGGTATTACCCCTGAATCCTAGGAAAGAATCTCAACAGCGTGCAGTGACTATGTCAGAAGAGGATAAGAATCAGAACAGAAAAATACATACCGAGACGAAACTCACTGGAAATAAAGCTAGGAAACTAATTAAGAAGAGAGATAAGATCGAAAAGTTGTAGAAGATTCTAGAGGGGAACTCGTAGAAGGAAAACTGGCAAAATTGGAGCTTCGTCGGGATATCATAACAACACCTAGAAGGGCTCGTGAATGACGTAGTGATCCAGGAGTTCATTGAGCAAGAGGTCGTATTATAGCAGCAAGTCAAAGAAGCTCGAGGCTTTCAAAGTAGAAATACCTAGACCAGAGTGACTCAGGACGAGTCACAGGTGAGTGTTGGGGGCCTATTGGCCCTTGACCAAGTTTTGGGAGATTCTTGATCTTTTTGACCTATTTTGGACTTCGACAGTCTGTCGAAGAAGGAGCACAAGATGAAGTGGAGATCACGAGATATCGACCCCTTTTTGGGTCATTTTTTGGTTTTGGGATTATGTAACGGGAATGGGATGTCGGCCCATGGGTTTACCCATGCTTAGGCATATTTTGTAATGTATAAATAGATATCTAGGTGATGTAAGAAGAGGCTGCTAGTCAGTTGTAAGTGTATGCTAAGTGCCAAGGTGGCTTGTAAATGCTTTGTGCATAACCATGAGAGACTTGTAGAGCTAAGTGCAAGTTGTTGTAACATATTGTGGAAGGCTTTGTGTTATAACGTGAGGAAGGAGGATCTAGCAAGGTGCACAGATCTCATGTCCTAGGCGAAGTAGGATTTTGGTGGCTCTGTTCATGTAACTGGTTGACTGAAGACAATAAAGAAGAAAAGTTGGTGGACATAGCCCTAGGGTGGGGTTGAACCATGTAAACACTGTGTTTTTATGCTTTGTTCTTTGTCTTCATGTATTTATGTCTTCTTTTGCTAAGTGCTTTGATATAGATAGATAAATTTTCTTATGCTTTGTGCTAATGATATATAAGAATGCTATATTTGACCTATATGAATGTGTTTAATGCTTGATCTACTAGATCTAACCTGTATGTTTATGATAAAGTGCTTAAATACATCATATCTGAGTGAATGATGTGATGTTCTATTCTATTTGCGCAATAGAGTAGTTCTTCAATATTGATGAACTGTCGGTGCTAAGTGCTCTGTTAAGTACTATAATCACAGATCTGTGTCCCAGCTAATGTTATAGACACTTGATTCCTGCAGCCACCCCTGCCTCTACCTCGGGTGAGACTTCATCTTCTTCGCAGGTGTTTCCAAAAGGGTCGGTAGTTAGGGTTTTGTTGGTGTGTTGTTGTAGCATTGAACCCTTGGTCTTCCCCTGTGCCAACAAACCTCATCTGTAAATGGAGTAGGAAAAGGATCATGTAGGCATGCATCATTCAATTTCCTTAGATCCACACATATCCTAATCCCTCCAGTATTTTTTTCTTGGACCACCATTGCACTAATCCACTCTAATTCTTCCACAAGATCTATGATTCCTGACTCTAGCATTATGTCAAGTTCTTCTTTAACCTTCTTCTTATAGATGGGGTTTAATTTGTATAGTCTATGTCTAATTGGTCTTTCATTTGGTCTGAGGGGTATATTCATTTCCCCAAGTTATCCTGCTACCCCTTTCATCTCTGAAAATGTGGTTGGGAATAAATCACTATATTTGTACAATAATTCAGTTATCTTTTCCATTGTCTCGATGTCCCAGTAATCTCCAATGCTAGCTATCTTAGGCCTCTCTTCCATTATAATATTGACCTTTTTAATATTCATAAGTGCAGTAAACTATTCTTATTGTAACATAGGTCCTTCCACCCCTCTTTCTCCTTCCTCTTCAACTATATGTATGTCATGTGGGTTTTCTTCTCCCTCTTCATCTTCTGTGACCTAATAACAGTAAACTAATTGTTCAAGTGTTTATTTCCTGTAATCTCTTTATACTTACACTATATATATCCCATACTCTTCAAATATTTTTCTTTTGATCCTTTGTAGTGTCAGATCCACCCATGGATTCTCACTTTCAAGTGGAAAAGTCCTACTAAAGTTTGGTTGTATTGCACCCCAACTAATAGTTTATCTCCACAGTTAATGCTCCTTGTACCAATTGCTTGGTATTCCTTCTAATGTTTGAATGAAATAGTGTGTCCATTCTCATGCTGGTACAAATCTCCAGTTAGTGACATAATCATTTATATGATTTCTTGGGTTCCCTCTTCCATCATACTTCTGTAACAGTTTACCCTGTTGACTCTAACCAAATATTATGTGCATTAGTCGCTTACATTGATACCAGTCCTGAATTACCTTCTTGTGCACCCCACCATCATACAGGTGTATCCCTCAATGAAATATCCAACACTAGTAATCTTTGACTCTCCAAGACCTTTGATTCAAATTCTGTCAAGAAGTTTTCTAAATTGTCCTCTTCAATAAATATGGGAAAATGTTTTATGTATGCCCCAACCCATGTTACTGCACGTGTAATTCTGGCGTGCCTCCTAGTCGAGATGTTAAGAACCAAACATCAATATAGCATGGAAAAACCACAGGAAAAGTACTCAACGCCTTGAAACTGAGATAATTTCAGATAATAATCCTCTTCGAGGGGGAAACCTCCTTTTACCCCACTTAAAATGTTCAAGTACAAGATGATTCAAAATGAAAATGTCTCCTTGGTATATATAGGAGACTAGAGATTCATAATTACAAATAATGGCCTAAAAGTAGACATAATTAAAAATAACATTGCTAATCTAAATTACAACTAATGGCCTAAGCCGACATAAAATAAGAAATAGCATTACTAATCTAATATGCCCTAATTAAGGGGAGTAATGGCCAACATTGGGGCTTAACATCACCCCCTCCTTGAGACAGATGTTGTCCACAACTCTCGAGTAACTCTGGATGCTTACGTATAAAAGACTCATCTTCCCAGGTGGAATCTCCAGCCGGTGGTTTCCTCCATTTTAATGAGATACTCTGAAATGGATCTATTCCTTAGGCGGTGAATTCTTGTATGCGTGATGACGAGGGCTCCGGTATGATTTTTCCTTCCTCGTCAAGTTAAGGAAATATAGTTTGAGCGGGATCTTGTCACCTATAACCTTCTTTAAGCATGAAACATGGAAAGCTGAGTGTATTTTCCATTGAAGATGCAGGCGGCTCAATTTGTATGCCATAGTATGATCTTTGCAACTGCTTATAAGGCCCATAATTGCCGGTGATAATTTATTATCCTTCTTGGCTTGCTTGGCCGGACATCTGTTTGTATGGTTGTAGTGCTTGGCACTAATCCTACTTCAAACTTTATTTCACTACGATGTTGATCGCTTGTTATTTCATGTGATTTCGTGCCATGAATGGGGTTGTCCTTTAATATTTGGAGAATTTGTTGTTGATTCGATCTTGATCTTCCACGGCTTGAACCTTAGATTTTTCTTTTAGAGAAGAAGTGATGGAAGGAGGTGGTATCCATAAAGTGTCATAAATAGGTATTTTTTGTTGCGATTATTGAAAGGAAGTGTTATACCACCATTGATACGCCAAGAATTGGCTCCCATTTGAACCATTGTGTTTGTTTTGCTCGAGACAAAGACAGAGAAATGAAGGTAGCCTTCTAGACATTTGTTAATTATCTCATTTTGTCCATCAGTTGAGGATGATAGGATGAGGTATAAGGAACCAGTGGAGTACCCAAACAAGAAAATAATTCTGTCCAAAAATGTCCGATGAATATGGGATCTCGTAAACTACAATAATCTTTGGGCTGCCATGTAGCTTTTGAGCTGTCTCCATGAATCCGATGCATGACTATCTCTCTTAGCTTTGAAGGGATGAGAGAGTGCACAAAGAGATGTGCATACTTGGTGAGTCTATCAGCAATCACCATGATGACACTCTCCCTTCAGACTTTGGTAACCACAGTGATGAAATCCATGGAAACCTCCCTCCATGCCCGACTTGGGATGGATAATGGTTGTAAAGGCAGGGTCTTAATTGACTTTCCACCACCACTTATTTTGTTGGCAAACCATTACTTACAAACCTTTGAACATTAGTTTTAAAGGCCATCCCAAAAAAATCCTTCTTGATGACTCTATGGTAGGTTTTCAAAAATCCCGTGCCCTCCCTGGAGAGGTGTGCAATTCAATAGTACCTTTTGTTTGAGTTGGGGGAGTCCTTACATAAATATAAGCGATCTTTGTACCATAGTGAATCATTTTCCATGTAAATGTGTCTGATTCACTAGATCTATTTCCTTAACCTTTGAATGAGACTCCACACTTTTCATCATTTTTTCCGTTATACCTTCTACTATCCAATCGGGTTGGATGATGAGATAGCACAAGCCCATAACATATTCATCTTGCTTTCTTAAAAGAGTGCATCACGCCACAACATTTACTTCCCCGCACATAGATGATTTCAAATCATGGCCAATATCTTGGTTACCCATTTTTGTTGTTCTTGAAGATAGTCTTTGTTTAAAGAAGTATTTAAGACTATCATGATCTATTTTGACCTTGAAGTGCCACCTATTAGTGGAACACCATTTTTCAATGCATGTGAGTATTGCCATCATTTCCTTCTCATAAATGGGTTTGTGTAAGTCCCTTCCCTTGATTGATCGACTTTCAAAAAGCCAGGGGACTTCCTTCTCGCACGTGGGGCCGACGCAATTCCATTTCCCAGTATCACATTCCGCAGTGGAGTTTTGTGAAGTGCAGATTGGTCAAGGCGAGGGAGCTTTACACATCACCTCTCTTTAAGTTGTTCAAGATTTGGATTTGCCTCACGGTCATGAAAATGCATCGTGGTTAGTCTTGGATTAAAGGTGTGCTATTCTTCCATGGTTCAAACAAACTTGCGGTGGTAACATGTCAGAGCCAAAAAATCCTCTAAGATTTTAATGCTTTCAAGGGAATCGGCCGGAGTCCATCATGGCCTTAATATTGTCAGGGTCTGCTTGACACCTTCATGAGATACAATATGACCCAAATGCTCTACCTCCCTTTAATCCAAAGAAACATTTGGATGGTTGGCATATAGTTGGTTGCTCCTTTAGTGGTTGTAGAACCTTTTCAAAATGTCGCACATGATGCGCCGAGACTTGCTATGGAATTAGTATATCATCGAAAATACTAGCACAAATTTTTGAAGGAAGGGATTGAAAGGTGAATTTCATCAATATGGAATGTGGAAGGTGCATTTGTAATGCCAAGGCATGATAAAAATTCATAATGGCCTTCATGGAGTTGAATGTTGTTTTGGGATATCTTCTTCCTTCATTCGATCGATGATACCCTAAGCAGGAGATCAATTTTGTGAAATAGATTGCTCCATGTAGTTCATCCTAACAATTCATCAATCACGAGGATGGGAAACTTATCTTTAATAGTGATCTTGTTGAGCTCTCTATAATGCGGACACATACGCCGTGAAGGTTATCTTTCTTGAATACCATTACCAGCAGTGCGGTAAAGAACTTTGGCTAGGTCTAATAATGCCGACCTCTAACATTTCTTCTACCATAAGCTCAATTTCACTCTTAAGGGCATAAGGGTATGTATGTTTGATGTTAGGAGGAACACTCCGAGGTGGGTGAATTTCATGATCATGATTTAGGTGGGAGGAGACAACTTTAGAATATCTTCAAATACTGGAATGCTTATCAATGATCCTTTGGAGATCTTGAGAATAGATGGCTTAGATGTTTGGACATCTGAGTGAGGCATAGTTGTGAAATAATGCCTTGATGCCCCTTTTCAATAATTTTGTCATGCCCGTTAGAGCTATCACCTTACTGGGTTTCACAGTGATACCTCTTAACTCAATTTCTTTCCCTTCAATGAAAATTTCATGAAAAGTTCTTGAAAATTAAAATCCATTATTCCTAATAGTTGGCAACCATTGGATTCCTAGTACAACATCTGCACCACCCATGGGTATAGCAATCGATGGACTATTCATGACATATTCCCCATGGTAATATTATTGATCTTATTGCATTTTTCGAGCAATTGATAGTTCCTCATTTGCAATCATTACATGAAACTACGGTGTGGATATACAAAACAATTGAGATCTTTGGCTAATTTATGCATTGAATGAAATTATGAGTACTTCTAGAATCAATTAGGACTATTACCTTTTCTTTTTGATGTATCCTTCAGTCTTGAAGGGTTTGAGGAGTGCTAATTCTAGCCAATGCATTACGATATGGGAGTCAACTCTTTGGATGAAATTGCTTCTATGTTTTTCATCTTGAGATGGTTCTTCTTCTTCTTCTTCTTCACTCTTCACAATCTATGTAGAATAATTTCTTCTCTACCTTATGTCCCTTACTATACTTGTTGTCACAATTAAAGCATAAACCTTTTTCTTTTCTTTTCCTCCAATTGTTGAGAATTATTAGCCAGAGTTGATGTTTTAGGAGAAGGAGCATTGTTCTCTCTATAGATGTTAGGATAGGTCCATTTAGTAGCCATAGCCATATTTTTTACTTTCAACATTTCTTTCCATAAATGCATTCTCCAATGATTTGGATTCCCAAAGAACCTCGTGTTGAATGTTATCCTTTAAAGTTCCTATGAATAATACATCAATCAAGTGCTCATCGGAATATCGGTTACCTTTATATTCAACCTTTGGAAGTTCTCAATGTGCTTTCGCAGCTTGAACCCTTTTAGCAGAGATTTATCAATTGGCTGAAAGGTATTGATCCTTGTAATGCTCATAGTGTGCTATCATTCTTCCATGAAAATTGTCCAAGTGGCGAGTGATTTCGAGAACAAAGCCATCGATACCAAACAAATTGATTAGGTTCTAGGCATAAAGAAGCAATCGGTACCTTTTGTGTATGTGGCGCATTATGGAGATCAAAGGATTGCTCCATTTTTAGTATCCATGTGATTGGGTCCTTTCATCAAACTTTCCTCATATCAATCTTAGGAGCGATGGTTGGTCTTCAAACCAAAGTTGGAGTTTCTCCATTCTTGATTCATCCCTTGTGTCCTCATCATGAATTTCATGAGATGAATTTTTCATTTTGGGTGTCTTCTCTACATTCACCAATTTTCATTACTTCCATGATCTTAGCTTCCATTGAACTTCCATGATCTTAGCTTCCATTGAATCCATCTTAGTATCCAACTTAGCTTCCATTGAATCCATCAACTTAGCTTCCATTGAATGCATCTTAGTATCCAACTTAGCTTCCATTGAATCCATCTTGGCTTCCATTGAATCCATCATCTCTTGTAGTTCATCTTTGGTTACTGTCTTCTTTTGTAAATCATTTATGTCCCTATGCATTTATTCACCTTCATCAAGAGTCCAATTAGGATTTTCTGGAGGTTTATTTGGTGTAGGAGGTCCCTTTTTGGGTGGCATGTTGGCCAAATATCACTTTTGAGTCTTGATTTTGAGGTGGTTCTGCTAGACAATATTTATTCTGTTATATCTCCCATGTTTCGGCCCTTCTGGGTATGAAAATTTCGTTTAGGTAGTTCTCTGATATGTCTTCTCTGCAATTCCATAGGTCTGATCAAAATTGGATGTGCCAAGTGGAATTTACGGTAACTTCCTCACAACTTGCCGATTTTTGGCCTTTCCAGGAGATCTCACTTGTATAGAATTCCCCACACAAAATAATTGATATAAAATTCTGACACTCGCACCCAAAATACTACAAACTGTCCAAGATCCAATGCAACTAGTCCCACTCAATTTGGATACTTTAGGAAGAAGTTATGATTGTTTTACCTAGAACACCTTCTTGAGACTAGTCAATAGGGCTAGTCAGATACCCTATCTTACACAGGGTGTATCTACAAATTTAAGATGACCCCGAAGCTGAAATTTTTACCACAGATACAATGCTAATTTATGTAAATGTTCTCCAGAGGGCAGGGTCTGAAACGTTACAGAAACGTTTTTATAGCGAAAATTCCCCAATGACTCATTTCAGGATGATTCCATAACCCTATCTTGTACAGGTTGTATCTCCGAAAGTATAAGGCCTCAGGAGCTGAATTTTGAACCCAATGTACCTTGATCCGTCTACTAAATTCCCTCCAAGCAGTTCCTTTTGAAACATTGTAGAACAAAATTTATAGCGAAAATTCCACGGTGTCTCAAATGTAGCAGCGAAACCCTAAGACCTTGAGCTCTAATACCATATGTTAAGAACCAAACATCAATATAGCATGGAAAAACCACAGGAAAAGTACTCAACGCCTTGAAACTGAGATAATTTCAGATAATAAGCCTCTTCGAGGGGGCAACCTCCCTTTACCCCACTTAAAATGTTCAAGTACAAGATGATTCAAAATGAAAATGTCTCCTTGGTATATATAGGAGACTAGGAGGTATAATTACAAATAATGGCCTAAAGCCGACATAATTAAAATAACATTGCTAATATAAATTACAACTAATGGCCTAAGCTGACATAAATAAAATAGCATTACTAATCTAATATGCCCCAATTAAGGGGTAATGAGCCAACATTAGGGCTTAACACGAGACTTCATGCAATATTTGTTGCGAATTTTCTACTCCAATATCTGAATCTAACATTTTGGAATTGATACTCCTCCAACTGAGTACTCCATCTGTAGTTGGATTCACATAGTCTTCTTCCCACGCAGTAGTCCTATACAATTGGTTCACATCATCCCCTAGAACATTGTCAGGCACAGGTTCTATATATCTTTCACAATATGCGGGATCTAAAGGTGCTACTACCTTGAAGTTCCTAGCTTCGATTATCATCTTTCTCATTTTTAAATTAATGATGGCATGATTGTCAAAGGCCCCATCAATTCCCAATAGTGTTGGAAATGGTATAGACTCATCCACCATATCCATTACTTCAAAATATGTTGTGGTGCGCACACCATCTAAATCCACTATGGTATTCTTAAATATACCTATGGGGATCACTCCTTGCTAGTTTTATAGCTTCAATTGGATATTGGAATACCCCAGTGTAGGTTCTCCCAATGTTTCCCAAGTCATTTTTGGAAAAATGTTCACATCTAATCATAAATCTAAGATAATATTTCTCTTATTAATGTCTCTTGTGTTTGCATTCAATATGAATTATCTGCTAGTTCTTTTATTTTTATGGATTTGATTAATCTTCTTTAGTTATGTTCCTATCCCTTACTCTATGTTATATTTATCAAGCATACTTTTAAAAAAATTAATGACACTCTTATCATTAAGTAATCTGAAGCAAGATTCTAGGAAATTCTTTAAGTTACTCACTTTCTATGTTTGCTCTTCTTTGTAAGTATGATCCAAAGACTAGGGAATCTCAAAAATATGAGTATCATACCTCAATGCAGTATTTTATGTGGAAGCTTCATTCTCCTTCAGGAACTCCTTCCTTTCTTCCTTGAAATTTTCCTTCTCCTTCTTTGCATAAAATTGTTGTGGTGGTTGGGTGTTCTTCTAAATCCAGCACTGAGATTCTTTATTTTGTTCCTGCACATCTTCTCCTGTCTTAACTCCTCCTCTAGTCACTATATTGATGTTCCTCCCTCGATCCCTTATTTCTGCAGCAATCCACTGAACATCCTGGTTGTTCAAATTCATCTTCTCCTAGATCTTTTTCATTAACTTTGGGCAATCCTCTGTCACATGATCTATTGTGTGACAGTACATGCTTGTTGTTGTTGGTTGTCAATCCCTTGCATAGTGTCCTTTATGTTGACAATTATGGAAGATAATAGGCCCTCTACCTCTTCCCATTCCTCCTCTTCCTCTGAATCCTTATATGTCCCCCTGTGGACCCATGTTATGTTGAGGATATTGTGGTGCCTGATTATATTGTGGGGTTTGTTGAAACTGTGGCACTGCTTGAAATTGTTGCGCATTGGAAAATTGTGGCACAGTATGTCATGTCATCAATTCATCCTGCATCTCGTATGCATATGTAGTTATTTCCTTCATTAATTCCAAAGTTCTACATTTTTTATCGTCATGTCCTACAGACTTACAAAAGTTATATAAAGTACTCTTCGGTTATGTCTTGTACTTCTACGTCATAGGGAAGTGGTAAGGATCATGTCCATGTGTCTTGTGCATTTCACATCAAGGCCCTCCTACGGGTAATGGATTTTTCAACCCTACTCCCAGATACTGTGAAAATGTTGGACACTCATTCTTGTGATGTCCCTCTGATCTACATAGGGTACACCACAGTGCTTATCCTTTTTCCCTACTCTTATTTTGGATTAATTGTACTCTTCAAATCTTCCTTCAAATCCTTTATAGTTGGATCTCTCTGTTTATAATGTTTTTCCTATAAATGCATGGTTTCTTGCAATGCCTTTTCCTGATTTTGAAACTTATGATGTCTCAGTGGATATTTGAAGTGTAGTAACAGAGAATTTACAAAAAGTTGTCTATGTTGCATATCAGAAATGGGATATTTTAATTTACCCTTCGATGTCTTGAACTTCTGATCAATGTCCCATACTGATTCTCCTGGTTTTTGTCTAACCTCAATCATCTCATTCATAAACTGATCCTCTAATTTTGGCCTATGAAACTAAGTAATCAATGCATGTTTGATCTCTACTATTGTTCCCAACGCACCCTGTGAATTGTTTACTGCTAGATTCATGTACCAATCCAAAACACGGTTTCTAAATGTTATTGCTAACTGCACTAGTTTTGTTACCTCATCAGTGATTCTTTTTGCTTCCCATATTCGCTCACACACAAATAGGTGTTTCTTTGGGTCTTATGTTCCATCCCCATGGAATTATGGTAATCTTATCATTGGATCTACCCCTGCCATTGTCGAATGTGTTGTACCTGCTCTGCGCGGTACTACTATTTGTGTACTATTGTTTGGACTTGAACTTCCACTAGTGTTGTTATTGGTACTTCCGCTTGTACCTTCCTTGTTATTTTGATCTCCTAGTCTCCCTTGATTTTCATTCACTGGTTTCTTAAACAAATCTTTCTTTATTGATGTGTTAGTCATACATGGGGTTGTAGGTTCTACTCTGATTTGGATCTGGACAGGGGTTTTTGCTTACTCATTGGATCTCTCTCCTCTAGTATTTATTTCATATGTGGTGTGAAATATTTATTCAATTTTCTCCATGGACGGAGATCCTCTACCTCTTCTTCATCACTCTCTAAGCCTTCCCTCTCGACTACTGCTCTTTTATTTCTGTTAAGATTGTATTAGTAAGGTCTGCCACTACGCATTGTTCCTACCTTCTGCATAATTTACTGTATCTCCTCTTGATCCTTCATAATGGGATATTTATTGCGCTCTTCACTATCTCTTTCCCCCTACATCTCATACCTTCCTTGGGTTTCCCCTAGCTCCCCCATGCACGCAGGGTGGTTTAGTTGTCTAATTCCATGGTTAATACCCCTTTATCACGTAATAATATCTTTATTGAAGTATACAACGACCTGATGTACCTTCCCCTTGGGCCCTTAAGAAACTATTTCTCTGCTACACTGTAAGATTTTGATTTATCTACTGCAAACTCAGTGATATACCCCACTATAATATTGTCTAGCCAAAAATGGACTGCGCGCATGAATTTGTTATTCACTCTTTTCAACCGCGTGACACTTTATTTTTTCCACTCTACTTATCTAACCCTATTTTTCAGATGGGTATGTTTCTACCATTTTATCCACTCCTGTAACAATGTGGGAAACTCACTAAACAAACTCTCATGTATTTCACTGAATACGTATCTCTCCAAATATTGTCTTGGTTTAAACCTAGTGCTTATATTATCTTTGTGGGAAAACTCTAGTTCCTGAATTTCCAACCACCTTTTAATTTCTAATTTCATGGGATTCCAGCCT
Organism: Picea sitchensis; assembly: GCA_010110895.2. Lineage (NCBI taxonomy): Eukaryota > Viridiplantae > Streptophyta > Pinopsida > Pinales > Pinaceae > Picea > Picea sitchensis. The sequence continues at coordinate 72,462 of SNQJ01S0010883.1, read as the reverse complement.
ACAAACATTCCCTTTATTAAACCCTCATGCTACACCGTCTGATATATCCCTCCTCATCTAATATTCTGAATCACAACCGGAAATGAGACCATTGTTGGATTTGAATACTCCTCTTGGTTGACCCAAGCTCTAACTTTATTACTACCAACAAAACCCACTACCATCGGCCCTTCTCAATACCAGAAGGAAACACAGTGCACAGGGTGCACTGTGCAGTCTCACCCGAGAGGCCTTCTATGGGTGGTTGCAGGACTCAGGTGTCTACAACCCTGGGATGGGATATGTATTTATTAGAGGCATTTATCCTATTTAACCTTAACCTTCAGACCCTTCATAAAATCTCATTGGAGAACATAGTCACACCTATTCTACTAGAATCTCAATACTTAGTATCATAGTATGGGTTCAACAAGAGAAACTACATTTATTTATAGTAAAACCAGATTACTAGCTATCACATTATTTCATTTAGGGTCGTTCTACAGATTATATTATTACATATTTATTGCGCAATATTCAAATCCTTAACCTAACACAGATTCATAAAAACATATTATCAAATCATATGCAATCATTGACACAACATGCAATCACATAAAACACAGATGTACCATGGTTCACCCCCCCCCAGGGGCTACGTCCACAAAGATTCATCGCTTCATCTCTTATTCATTCTTCATTCCAAAATGGTAGTGTTGTGCACTGTATAGTCATTCCATCATTACAGTCGATCTCCACATATCACAAATTCCTCTCAACAATACACTCTCTCATAGAGTTACGACACCTCTATCACAAAATCACTCCACTATATCCTACTAACACATAACAACCATACACCAATTACAACATTCAACAACCACTACGACCCAAAAACCCAACCAGAACTAGAACCCTCTTTTAGTCTTAGTACATTCTACCTATAAAAACTTTCGTACAAATCCCTTACAAAAACCCTAACCCTAAAAGGATTAGGTTCTTCCACTTCCTTCATGACTTCATCTCGGTTGTTCCTCGATCCAACTGTTGCTCCACTTTTCAACCTCTTTTCTCGATGTGGGTTTTCCCTTATTTCCGGCTCTACTTTTCCTCTTTTTTCGGCATTTCTTTTCCTCTTTTTCCAGTGTTGCTCTTAATCCTTCCAAAACTTATTCACTTTTACCCAAAATTACCCTGCGCCAACATCAGACTTGTTGGCACGGGGGCAGACCCAGGGTTCAATGCTCAAGAGTGCACCAACAAAACCCTAAATACCGGCTCTTTCGGCAACACCTACAAAGCAGATGAAGTCTCACCCGAGGTAGAGGAAAGGGTGGTTGCAGAAATCAAGTGTTTGCAACCTTAGCTAGGACACCGATCTGTGATTATATCTTTTACTGGGTACTTAGCATAGATCATTCATCAATATTTATCCCTTATGGTACTTCACAGCAAGCACAGAGCATCACAGTGAATATTTAGACTAAAGATGATTCAATGCTTAGACACAAAAATACAGATTAGATTCAGCCGATCAAGCACTAAGCATCTATCAGATCTAACATTCAGTCATATATCATAAGTATAGAGCAGAACTAGATCTATTTAATCACAGCAAGCACTTAGCCAAGACGGAGATAAACACATTCAAAGCACAATACACACAGTTAATGTGGTTCACCCCCACCCTGGGGATACGTCCACAAAGTATTCTTCTTTATATTATCTCGGTCAAGCGGTTACAGTACAGAGCTTCAGTGACCCTTACTTCACATAGGATATAAGATTTGCACAACTCGTTAGATCCTTCTTCCTTGCACTTCAGCACAAAACTACGACAACTTACACTTAGCTTGTCGATCCCCTTACAATCATGCACAGAGCACTTGCAATATACATCCGATCACACAGATCCATCTACTTTCACTAAGTAATCACATATACTACTTCTTACATTGCCTAAGTATCTATCTATAGATTACAAAATGGGCCTAAGCATGGGTAAACCCACGGGCTAACATCCCTTTCCCTTTATATCAACCCAAAAACCCAAAAACAGGTCTTGTTTGCTTCGCGTTGCACTCCATATTTGGCAAGATGTCACAGTCCCAAAATGGTCAATTATGACCAAGTATTCTTCAAAACTTGGTCAAGGGCCAACAGACACCCAACACTCACATATGACTCATCCTGAGTGACTCAGGTCTGATCAATTCTACCTTGAATGCCTCAAGCTTGGCTCGAGCTACTTCGACCTACTTCAATGTGACAGCTTCTTGATCAGTAAAGTATTGAATCACTGTGTCATTGAGTGGTCCTTCCAGGCCCTGTTCTGCAGTGAGGACAACCTGTTCGAGTTCAACTTCTGGGCTTTCAATTTCAGCGAACAGTTGGCATGCCCTTTCTTGTATTGGCTGGAGTCGTTGGGTGAATTCTATCACTTTACTTTGTAGTGTATGTACTTGTTGTTGGGTTGTGTGTTGTTCTGTGAACCTCTTCATTCTCTCAACTGAAGTCAAAGTCTTGATATGTGCCTGTAGTGTGTCTGCATGCTTCTTTTCTTCTTGGAGTTGTGCCTCCAATGTCTGCAATTATGGATTCTCTATGAGGGTTTCATAAGTCTGGGCGCTTCTAGCGCTCAGCTGCTTGCATTCCAAAGAAAAGTTTTTTAATCGGCCAACTGCGCTTCGAGCAGTGGCCTCTCTTAGATCTCTTATTTCTTGAGGGGTCTCAGGCATGATGCAGAGCTCCAGATCCGTGATTCCTTGTCGGAGTTGCTGGATTACTTCTTCCAGTTGGGTCACCTACTGTGGGAGATGGTTTTCCATCTTCACCTCTACGATTGTCACAGAGTGCAGTCCTTTGTGAATCCTTTCCTAAACTTCCAGTTTCTCTGCTAGAAAATGTGCCTTTTCCTCGTCCTGCTCTGCTTTCAGGGAAATATTTTCCCATTCTGCCTCCTTATGTTGTTCTAGAAGTGCTTTTTGTTCTTGCATTAAAGCCTGCGTAGCTTGTGTTGTGTCTTCTTGAGCTCCTTGAAGGTGAGCTTCGACTTGATCAGCGATCTGGTGCAGTTGAGTGGGCTCATCACCTGTTCTTAATGGTCCTCTTATTAAGGGAGTTGTAGACACTACTTGGCTGGACTAGAGTGACTGTTTCACTTCTTTGAGTTTTCCTTTTATTCGGTTGAAGAGCTCCTCATGCTTTGCTTCTTGATTTTCTGCGAGCTCGAGTGAAACATTGTTCAGCGCAGGAATTAGGAAGTCGAATTCATCTAGGGTAAGGGTAGTTTTAAGCGTGGTCTGGATGGCCTTAGCTTTCTTTTGGGAGGAGGGATTTGGTGGTGTCATTTTTCTTTTCATGGAGGGATCCTCCTCCTCTCTAGGTGGAGTAACATTTCCTCTGTTTTGTTCAACTTCTATACCACCTAGCTCATCACCATCGCCTCCCTGCATAGGTGAGATCGAATTAGTCTTTACAGATGTGCTAGGGATATCTTCAACTTTGTCATCCTTCTTAGTCCTGCTCAGCCCAGGTGTATCTGGCATAGCTTCAGGGATTTCCTCGTCGGACATGTCTGTGGGGTGTATTGCAACAAGGAGGTCTGATGACCATTCCTTGGTAATATCCTCCAAGTCATCCTTTGTCATCTTGTAGTAGGATTGAAGCTAATGTTTATGCTCATCATCGCGTGCTGCAATATAGGTGAAGTAGCAATCCACACTAAATTTCATCAAAGGTCTAAACCAATGAAGTACATTTGGGGTGATCCACGGTGTAGACTGAATTGCATTCTTCAATTGGTTGAAGTAGGTGTGGAAGACAGCATTGGGTTGCCACTGCTTGTTCATGTCACTGGAGTACCATAGCGTACAGAACTTCATAGCTAGTGGTTCAAAAGGTTTGATCTTTGGGAAAGTGGCTCCCTCTGGCAGCTCCCAAGCGATGAAAGTGATAAGTATGATTAACAAACTAAAGTGGAACTCATACCCTTGGTCTTGCACTCCTCTGTAATCCATCTCTAACTAGTTTACAAGATACTGTGCCCAATTCATCTCTAGTCCCTCGGTGCACTTCCCTGCGAGGTCAACTACGAAGCCAGTCACCTGTGTTGGTCTATTCTTACGAACTAATTTTCCCGTGATCAAATGACATGCAAGGCACACTACACCACTCTGGATAGAGGCTACCTTGCAGCCTCGTGTACCCTTCTCTACATCGCCATAAGTTTCCTTTATTCATTGTGCTAGTGCTCAGTCTGAGGTCTTTCCTGGGTAAAAGTCTTGTGGGTCAGGGCCTTGCATGCTAAGTCATGTGATGTGATTGATCAGATTCAGATCCACATTGATGCGGTGATCCAACCATAAGTATCCATCGTGGTAGCAAGACAGCATCAACCTAACACATGCATTGACTTCCTGGTGTCTGTTGAAATGAGGGGTCTTTATTATGTTAAGTAGTGTGGACTGCGTGAGGTTCTGGTTTCAGGACTGTGGGACAATCTTAGGATTTATTCCTTTGGTCTTCGTTAGGTATTTATGCGGAGCTAACATGCTGTACGTTTTGTGATCTCCAAGATTAAAATCATTAAATTTCAGTGTTGTGAGCTTATCCTGGTCAGCACGTACTATGTGCACCCCTTTCAGAAGATACATGGTGATTAGGGTGTACTCAAATTCCCTGGGTACATTTTCGCAGTTAATCTTACCGCTCAAAGGTGGGATGTAAACCGACAAAATGTGCGGGATCAGCGTGGTATTTGCAATGTCGTCTCTATGCTTTGTTCTTGTCTTGGTCGTGGTTCTGGAAGGTCCCGCTCCACGAGCAGTGGAGGGAGAAGCTTGGACTCCTCATGTCGAGGATTATTGCACACCTACAGATATCCTTCTCTCTGACATCACTCTCTCAGCCATTAGGTCAATCAAAACTTCTTCAACTACTTTCTCAATAGCGCTAAGCTCGTCTGACATACAATCTTGGGTCCACTAGATCAGGCATGAAAATGAATGATGAACAGTATGGGAAGAAGGAAATGACCACAGAGTGAAGTAATCTCTAGTTCTGGGCTCAAATTCTCAATTAGCAAAAAGTATTCTCGGTGTGTGGCACGACAAACTAAGTAGGGAAATTTAGCAACGGTATACTTGCAATGGATATGGGGGCTGCATTAACTCCGTTCTATCTATTTTGGTGTTATCCAATAGTCTAGCGGAAACCCATAATTTCTTTTCGACCCATTCAGGGTAGAAGTTGAACGGGTATATCGGTCCAACGACTATATTGTTGTGTCATGGCGAAGTGCCAGATGTCGTTGTTATGATATCTCGACAAAGCTCAATTCTTGTGATTTTTGTTTCTGCGAAGTTCCTTCTAGAGTCTTCTGTAGCTTTTCAATTTTGGCCCTCTTCTTATTTAGCTTCCTAACCTTTTTCCCAGTGAGCTTGGTCTCAGTCACCCTCTTCCCATTCTGAATCTTATCTTCTCTTGACGTAGTCACTTTGTGTTGCCTAGGATCTTTCCTTAGATCCAAGGGTAATACTCCTTCATCATATGGATTAGATATTTTGGTATTATATGGTTCCTCTAACGCTCTTATAGCTTCGACATCCAAGTCCCTAGTGTTTAATAGCGGAGATCTGTTCCTTTGTTCCTCCATCAAGTAGGCAATCCTTCTAGTCATAAATTCTATGAGTTATTGTTTCTTCTGTTCTAGGGCTTTCGTTTCTTCTTTCCTCCGGATCTGGTATTTTTCAATCCATATCTTTCCTAACAAAGCTGTAAATGGGGCACAGTCCTCAATAAATCTAATGACCTTGAACTCCTCCTCTATCGAGGTTCCATGGGTACTCATAGCTATCTGGGTAAGTCTACCACATGGGGTTACCATTTTGCCTTTAAATAATCCGATGGTTCCTAGTGAAGGGACCAGAGAAGACCTTCCTACGGTTTCCCAAGTTCTTTCTGTCATAATATTCATCAGTGTTCCCTCATCCAGGGCACAATCAATGTCGAAGTCTCTTATTCTTACTTCGATTTTCTCTTGTTCTTTGAAGATCTCTGACAAACTGACATCCTTATGATCATCTAGGGTTTCTTTTATTTTCAATAACATGATCTCTAATTATTTCTAGGGTTCTTCCAAAATTTTAGTCTCTTGATCTCCTTCAAAGTTTGCTTGTTCCATATTCATTTTTTCAAGTCTAGCAATCATTCTAGGGCAATCCAATACTTCATGGTTCATAGCTTTACAACAGAAGCAGCTAGGTTTTCTCCCAGGGCATTCCTTAGCAATATGTCCTGGTCTTCTGCAACTGTAACATAGGTTCAATCCTCTCTTTCTTTTAAATGACCCCCAACTTCTTCTATACTGCGCACTAGGGTCAGGGTGGCTAGCCTGCAAAAATTTCTTTCTAGGATCCTGCATCCAATGGTTAGTCCAAAAATTCTTTCTATGCATAGGTATAACATATCTATCATTATTCTTATCAAATCTATCAAATGTTCTTCCATCTAACTGTTAGAATATAGAAGATGGTGTTCTCTTTTTACCATTGAGGATACCCTCATCACCCAACCACAGGTCGAAGCCTCCCTCCGAGCACCTTAACCTTGATTGAGAATTCCTCCAGAAGCAAACCCTAGGCTAGATAGCCAAACAAAGAGTAGTGCATCAATCCCCAAGGATGGTGCATCACAAAATCTAATCAGATAGTCCCAAACCCTAGCCAAGAGATATTCAAGACAAAACTGAGAACTTGCTGCTATTGTAGTTGCACCAGCTCTTCCTCCAAACCTGCGCACCAAAATGCAACTACAGTGTGCACCAACTGGGAAACTGCAATTCTGAGATGCTGCAAATGAGAACTGGCACCCTGTATTTATAGTAATCCTACCCTGGGGTCGACTTCTCCTTCTGGGTATGTGTCTATTCAGTATATTATTATTATTTATGGTCGGCTTCTTCTCTTGGAGGCTAATAGCCTAATATAAATTATCTTCTTGAGCCGACAAGGCTTCTAGGGTTATTAGCCAACTCATTAGG
>SNQJ01S0010883.1:0-51277 GCA_010110895.2 Picea sitchensis | reverse complement strand
ATAATTTTCATGGCCATGGATATCAGTTGTTCTTTCATTACTCATGGATCTACACTGTACTTGATTTGCTGCCCATGATTACATCACTATTGAGCATGGGTATTCCCGACTCAAGAAGAGAATACTCTTACTTGATTTTTGTTGGCGGTTTTTGTTCTTGGATCATATGTTTGGGAAATTTCATTGTGAATTAATTCAATGAATCCTCACCTCTGAGAGTTGTAATGTATTTCAGCCATCAGTTGCTCTTCTGAACTCATACATTAGGGGACATTTGTTATACCACATATTTCCACACCAAATTACACTTGTGAGTTGAACTAGTCATTTCCCTAGCTTTCAAACCTAAATCACATTATCCTTCATCGGAATCATCTAAAAAAAAAATACTTATTTTTCCATATGTGATTCACCCATCTGCAAATCACGTATATACACTATTTTCTAGTTTACAAATCCTATATACCCTCAAAATTGTGAAAAAATAAAAATATTCCACATTTTCGAGCAGGTTTTTCACTTGGTCTCATTCCCATACTTCCCTTGGCATGTACACAATTAAATAAAACCATCTCAACCTATTTTGTATGGTATAAAAGAACTTATGGGGGTATGAATGAGGGGAGACAACCTTGGTGCAAGATTATGCTGAAAAATTGCAAGCTCCCCTATTCCCTGAGCCTCTGAGTACCATCCCCTAATCTGGAAACTTGTTTTCCAACATTCCTTCCTCTCTCATATATGACAGTAGGGTATGTTCCTATCCCTTCTAGAACATTCTAGGAAGAGCTATCATGTTGAGTTGATGCTTGAAGGGTCCAATGGAGGAACCTGGGTGATTAGCTTTGAGGCAGTGTCGATGGTTAGAGTCAAGTTGTAACTACCTACTTATATTATTTTCAATAAAAGAGTTATCTTTCCCTCCATATATGTGCAATTTTTTTCAATCTGCTTATATATGTTAACTTTATTTACATATTGGAATTTTCACATTACATGTATAACTTGATTTCATAACTACCTTGTTGTAGTCCAGACTTGATCTCCTTTTACAGGTTGATACAGGCATAGATCAGGAAAAGATCAAAGTCCGAGAGCGAGGAACTACATCGAGCGTTGGATACAAGATGTGAGGTTTTCCATTATCTATTCCAAGTAGTTATTTTATTGAAAGTTTGTGTGTGTGTGTGAGGGTAGGGTTTTTATTTTAGATATGATCATGCTTTGTTGTGACTAATACCCAAGGTCATAGGGTAAAAATATCATAACACATACATCGCTTAGAAAACTTGAAACAATTATTCATCAATTGGAGGAGATTCTATCCAACATCTCTTAAATATCAACCTCTATCAACTAGAAAATGGTTCGCCCTCCCAAAGTACATAACCTAGCAAATCTAGTTAGCCAAGAACATCCATACCTTCAAAGAAAATCTAATCAATCCTCAAAATATAGTAGATACAAGGTCCAATTTTTTGATAAAAACAATTCAAAGTAGGAGCATGGGACCCATTCAACCAGATATCTACAATGTGCAGTAATTATAATTTTGGGCTTCAACAACTTCTAGCACTCCCTTTGAGTTTGAACAAGTATGCATTGACCAGACCATCAAGTATGGAAAAATAGAAACCGATATTGGTAAAATAATAATTTCTATAGTGGAAGACTCAATAACATGGCCATATGTTATTCCTCGATGGAGCCTTGAAGGGAAATCCTAGGGTGGCAAGTGAAAGGTACAGGGATCATCTATGGCTCTGGATGATAACAAGTACTCTCTTTCACTTGGGGAATTAGAGAAGCGATTAATAACAAACAAAAATCCATTGCAACCATCCAAGGAATCAAATTATTAAGAAACTTAGCCTCTTAGCGTATTCTCATCCTTCGAAATTCTCACATTATCCTCTCAACCCTTAGAAATAGATCTTAATCATCATCATCTTGGATCGATCAAACCCTCCAAATAATAGAACCCCTCATCTAAAGAGTTATCAAATTTATCATTTTTCACATCAAGCAACTCTAAACAAGGAATAAAAATGCAATGGCCAATCTAGGCATAACCCTAGGTGTAGGAAATATCACCCTTCAACGCACAAAAGGTCCAAAAACATCCACAAATCATATATGATGACCATTATGAACTATTCTTCAAGAAATCCTTTATTACATAGTGGTGATCAAAAAAGGTTAAGGTTATGGAGGGACTCCATCACCCCCCTCAAATCCATGCCATGCATCCCTCATCTCCATCATCGAAGGAAAACACCTCCCCTTCTCCCTTGTGATCTTCCCTCTCCTTCTATGCCATCCCCTTTAGATCCTTGTTGATGTGTCTTCCTAACACCCATCAATTAAGTGATTGGGTTAAATATGTGAACCTATGGTTTTTTCAAATGGAGACTAAAAAAATAAAATTTCAAAATGGAAAGTGTTAAATAACCCTCATATGTTCATCATGAATACCCAACAAGTTTCCAATCAGCTTCATCTCTCCAATTCTTCATCGTGAAAGTCTAGTGGGGTTAGTTTCTCTTTGAAACAAAAGATAAATAAAACAAAATAAGAGATACTAAAAGAAGGAAAATATTCATTCCAAGATTCTCACTAAATAGCCCTGTGTCTCAGATTTGTTCAACACATTACAGAATTTAAAATAGAGCTCATATGCCCAAGATATGTCATTTTTATCCCACATTTTGTTGCCCCATAATTAGCCATTTTTCATTTTCCTATTCTCCACTTCCATACGTATTCATTTTCAATTCTACACATACTACTCTATACTACTCCCCATACTTGAGATTTTTTCCAATCTTCTGCACCATTTTCATACTTAGCACATTTCCATTTTCACTATCCACTTAGTTAGTTTTCATACTACCCGCCACTTAGTCATTTTCATAATTTCTACATTCATTTTCATAATCCATTTCCATTTTCAATATCCACTTATTCATTTTCATTATTAATTTCATAATTCATTTCCATTTACCATTTTACTTTCCTATTTCCTTTTTCTATTTCCATTTTCTATATTTCATATTTCATTTCCATTTCCTTAATTTCACATAACCCTAGTACTTACCTCCCTAACACTTAGTCATTTTTCATCACTTACTAGGTTTTACTCTTCTTACGCTTAGTCATTTTTATTCCTTGTGAGAGTCCTAATGCAGGATACCAACACATTCTTATCCTGCATTTCCCCATGTCTCGTGTTTTTATGCCTTGCGGGAGTCCTGATGTGGGATGCCAACATGTTCTTATATCACATTTCTATATGTCCCGCAAACCCGCAACCCTCAATTTACACCTCTATCTTCTGCCTTACCTAAATCACACCTTTATGCATTTTATTACCCAAATCGCACTGTCACAACCTAGTCATTTTACTGAGTTATACACTTGGTTTTTATTGAGTCCTATACTTAGTTTATTTTTTACTTTTGAATGTGGATGAGGGAGACCATACCCTCATTTTCACCTTCCAATATCAATCTATAGGACACCATACCATCATTTCCACCTTCCACTCTCGCATGAATTCTAACCTTCATGACTTATCTCCTCACCTACCTCCTTTACCTATGCATTCCCATAACTCCACAAACCCTTCATTTAATTTTTTTAATAGTATTTCTTGTCCTAAGTTTCTTCCCCATTTTCGTGGACCTACCATATTGGGACATGTGGCAGTGATGTGGACCTATACTTGGGTGAAACATCAGAGTAATGTGGACTTATCATTGGGTGACACATGGAAATGAGATGGACCTGCCCCTAGGTGACACATGGATGGACGGATATGACTGGATGATGATTCGACAATGATTGGACGACCAAAATATTACCAAGGCATGAATTTTGCTAAGGCACGAGACCTACGCTAAGGCTTCCACAAGTTCCTCTATTTCACACATAAATCGTAAGGGAGGCGTATGCATTTTAAACACCAAGCTTTTACCTTCCCAAATGAATGTGTGATTAAGAGATGCAAAATCAGATCAAGGGGTAAGATTTACCCATGAACTAGATCAACGGTTCCTAAGTAGCAAACTTCCTCAGCTCGTATCTTGAGTTTCGAGTGTCCATTTTGGGAAAATGGGAACTCATTGGAAAGATAATTTAACAAGGAAGAAAATGGGACAATTTTCAATGGTTGAATTTTCTATAAATTAAAGGAACAATCAGATCTCTTTTCATAGCTTCCTTGGAAATATATTTGGAACCTCAACTTCCTGAGGCTATAAGTTGAGATCCATACCTCCAAATTTCACTCAATACAGCTCATTGGAAAGAAAAAATAATGAATATTATTTATAGAATGGTTTCCATGGCTGAGAAGTTACTTATCATGCTCAAAAAATTAAAATGCAGTTGAATTTTCCAGGCAATCAGCTTCAAATTTTGGAAATAAAAGTTTATTAAATAAATTTTATAAAAGGGTGAAGTGGGTCCCACTTGGACACACAAATTTCAATTAAATAATTCATTAATATTTGTTTAATCAAACATTTATTTAAATGATCTACTCTTTATTCCAAAAAAGAAGAAGAATGTGGGAAACTTCTAGAAGAACAGAAACCTTAACTGCTAGGAAAAAGCATTTCAAAGAAGCATTGGGAGCGAATTTAAAAGGAGGGGAGCACCATCAAAGAAAAGGTTAGATCACTAGAATAATTTTGGTTCAGTCTTCAGTATACAGCCGAATTTCTCATCAGCAAATACAAATCTTCATTTTCTTGATTCTTCTTTTGCTACACGATTTCTCTCAGAGATTTGTACTTGAATGTCTAAGATTGAGAATAACCCAAAGTTTTTTAGTGTTTTTCTTTTATTCTTCCAGGACTCATACTAAAAGATAAATAGGAGTATTTTACAGCCATATCTATGACTAATAATGTAAGCCAGATTTGTTTAATTGATTCATGGAGGTTTATTTCTTGCGTTTGGTAAGCATTATTTCTGAGCACTAGTCAATCGGTTTACTAAAATGCTTTGTAATGTGACATATCATTTATGTATTGAACCCCCCAAAGAACTCTTTTGGAGCATAACTTTAATGATTTCTCATAATTTGATATTTTTGAGTATGATATTTGTGGAGTGTTCTCATCATATTCTTTTTAGTTTTAAATGCAATACACATTTAAAGTTATTTGAATTGATCAACCCCATTTCACTCTTTTTTATTTTGAGGAAATATGGTTGTATCTTCTTCTTGCATGTGTTTCAAAGGGATGTTATAATGAAGTTGAACATATATTTATTTTTATATTGAATTCATTCTTTATCTTTTTACTGTTAAGAAGTTGCTTGGTCCATTTCCAGGCAAATGTTGCACTCAGGGAGAAATATGGTTATCAAGGACCATTTTATAAAAAATAAAGCAATAAATAATTTGGGGTTTATTGTTTAGCATTCTCCCATTTGGCAGTATGGTCCAATAACATCAACTACATATTTCAGAAAAATAGAGGAGTACCACCTCTTTAAAAACATAGGGGGGGTTTTATCCTCATTATGTTATCTTAAATAATGTAAAACAATATTTTAGATCAACATTTTTGGTGACTACACTAGGGACGATTTATTTTCAAGGTATTTGAGGCTTTGTTTCATATTTGATTGAGGAACCAGAGTCTCCATGGTTCAAATTTTCAAAAAGGAGATTCAAGAAGATTGTTACTTGTTCTAGATGCATGGGTGTTATAAAAATATTATTCAGAGATATTTGAATGACCTCAAAGACAATGTTCTTGGATATTTGGACACAAGTAAAAGATCGGAATCTTTGAAAATCCAAGAACCATCAAATATTTTGGAGGATGAACTCCCCATTGAAATAACACTTGAATTCCCTAGAAAATCCATTGAAAAGATTTTAGAATCTCAAGAAAATCCTCATGGAAACTCCACCAAATAATTTTTTTCATGTCATGCTGCTCCTTTTCCTTCTCCACCAATCCCATCAATGTATTTTCAAGATGCAGTAAAAAGGAGAGGTACCCAAAGAAGGAAGAAGTTGCACATAAGTCCTTTAAATCTGCAAGAAGTAGATTATCAAATGTCAAACATTTCTATTGAAAAATTTCCCACATTCTTTGGGAATACTTCATAGGATGCAAAGCAACATTTGTTTAAATTCAAAAGTACATGTGATGTTTTCAATATCTCTAATGATAATATTACATGTCGATTATTTGCACAAACTTTGCATCAGAATGCTTGTGAATAATTATTTTCATTGCTTTCTGGGACCACTACGAATTGGGATGTGTTTGAAACTTCATTTACTGGAAAATGCATCCCAAGAGTGCACCCATATGCCCTTTCTAGTCAGTTTTCAATGTTGTTTCCCACCCACCCTATCCAATATGGGCGCAAGACAATTAAGTGAGTGATTGGAAGAAAAATCTAATCAAATATTGGAAAAAGTTTATGAATCAAGTCATATTATTGAAACTGAAAATGAGAATTCCAATTTTCAAGTGCAAGATTTCAGCTTCTCATATACTTCATATAAGGATATTTCAAGAATTAAGTTTGAGAATGAAACTTAGGATTCTCCACCAAATACACAACAATATTTCATCCAACATACTCATATGGAAAAAATTGCAACAAGTTTGCAATGACTGCATCTTGATGATGAAAATTCACAAGAACATTGGTAGCAAGAAGAATTGGTGCAAGAAATTAATATTGAGAACAATGATGGGAAAGATAGACATTGCATGAAGGAAGAATACTTTTAGGAAATTACCAATGAATCAAGAATCTTGGATGTGTTTGGGGATAAGAAAAAATATGAAAATATTTTTAAATAGGAAACTTCTCATCCAAACAAAGACTGTAGCACTCATGAGCAACTAGAAGTTGATTTTATTGAATCATGGTTCAAAAGCATTGTTAGCCAAGTAATGCAATCATATTTTGGGCACATCCTTGATAGAAACTTCGATATGTTCCCCAATCTTGGAGTTCATTCCACAGACCAGTTGGATGCTTGAATGGCTCCACTGGAAATCCACTTACACTTGAAAAGTGCCCCTTTCCTCCAAGTAGATTAAGGTCAGTAGATCGTGTTTGTACATTGTCGGTTTCTTTAGTCAAAGTTTTGCATAATAAAGTAGTTGCTACTGGAGATGATGTTTGAAGATAAATTCATATCGCAATGGACCAAGATTTTGGATTCTTGGCAACCCACAAGGGGTCACTATCCCACAGTTGGAGCCAGATATTGAGGTATTATTCTGACACCCATCAACTAAGTGATCGAGGTAAATATGTGAACCTATGTTTCTTTCAAATGGAGACTAAAAAAATAAATTCAAAATGGAAAGTGCCAAATAACCCTCATATGTTGATCATGAAGACCCAACAAGTTTCCAATAATCTTTGGTTCTCTAGTTCTTCATCATGAAAGTCTAACGAGGTTAGTTTATCTATGAAACAAAAGAGAAAGAAAACAAAAAAATAGATACTAAGAGAAGGAAAATACTTATGCCAATATTCTCACTAATATCCCTATGTTTCATCTTTGTTTAGCACTATACATAATTTTAAATAAAGCTCATATGCCCAAGATATGTCATTTTTTCCCACATTTTGTTGTCCCATACTTAGCCATTTTTTGTTTTCCTATTCTCCACTTCCATACTTAGTCATTTTCACTACTATTCATACTACTCTATACTACTCCCCATACTCCATACTTGGGCTTTTTTCCAATCTTCTGTACCATTTTCATACTTAGCCCATTTCCATTTTCATTATCCACTTCATTAATTTTCATAATACCCACCACTTAGTCATTTTCATAATTTTTATGTTCATTTTCATAATTCATTTCCATTTTCCATATCCACTTATTCATTTTCATTATCATTTTCATAATTCATTTCCATTTACCATTTACCATTTTACTTTTCTTATTTCCATTTTCCATTTTCTGTATTTCATATTTCATTTTCATTTATTTACTTTCATGTAACCCTACTACCTACCTCCCCAACACTTAGTCATTTTTCATAACTTACATGTTTTACTCTTCTTACACTTAGTCCTTGTTATGCCTTGTGGGAGTTCTGATGTGGGATACCAACAAGTTCCTATCTCGCATTTCCCCATGTTTTGTGTCCCACAAACCCACGACCCTCAATTTACACCTCTATCTTCCGCATTACCCAAATCGCACCTTCATGACTTAGTCATTTTACTAAGTTTTACACAAGTTGTTTTTTATTGAGTCCTATACTTAGTTTATTTTTTACTTTTGAATGCAGATGCAGGAGACCATACTTTAACATCCCCACTATAATCCCTAGTTTAATTAATGTATAATGTAGATATGATTATGGTTGTGGCCAAGCGATGTAATATGTTAAATACATTTTCTGAATTTTAATAAATATAATGTGATACTAGTTGTTGGGAATATGGACAAAGATGGGGGGATTATTTATCCACAAGAGAGGGGAAGGCCTAGGGAGTGTCTAAGAGGGGGACCAAAGGGAAATGGTTTATGGGTATTAATCCAAACCCAGTTTTCTAAATTTATTTATCATTGGGGGAAACTTCTAATTTATATTTGAGTGTATGAGATCCCAACCATTAAAAATCATGTAAGAGGGTGGGTGTGAGAGTCACATCTCATAGTTATTGGAAATCATGGGGAATAAGCAATCAACATTGGGTGGAGTGAGTAGTCAATGATCTTGGGGAAATCGAGTAAGTTTTTATGGGTTGTTATAGGTAGTTTTTTTTACACATTGAGTTGGGGATGAACAATAAGCAAGGAGTAAGGAAAAGAGCACTCGAGCTGGAGCAAGGAGGATGGGAAAATTTAGGAGCAGGTTGGAGTGTTTGGGAGTGTATTTGGAGCTAGAAGTTGAAGAACCAGGTTGTTAGGCCTAAAGAGTGAAATCCTGGGTGAGTTTCACTATAACAGTAAGTGTTGTTGTTGGTCATTGATAGTTGATAGTTTTCCTAATAGTGAGTCCCTGGATTTCCCAGTAGAGATATTCCTAGATACCTAAGCCAAAGAGGCCCTAATAAATGAATGGGGTGTCCAATGGACTGAAAGCATTGAAGGGGTACATTCCTTGGGTTGGATAGGTCAAGAGGAAGAGAGATGGAGGTAAATTCAGGATAGTTGTAGGACAATATCAATGGGTTGTGTGTTAATGAGTTGTGAATGGGTTGTGTGTTAGTGAGTTGTGAGTGGGTTGTGATAGGCACCATTCTCTTGTGGATTCATAGCCCCATCCTGAGGTGAATTTTTATTGATATTTAGAAAAACATGTTTATGGTTGGGTGGAACGTCCTTCCCTAGCAGCTGGTTGCATCAACATTTTATAAAGATAAGTGTTTATCTATTTTATGAGTTATTTACTGACTTTAATTATTGTTTCTTAATTTGTGTATGTGAATGATTTATTGTTGTTGTGAATGAGTTAATTGATGCATTCATGTTCATTTAGAGTGATTTAGATGCCTTTCATTGTGGATGTTCAAATCTGGTCAAAAATGTGAATTAAATTGTAGTTGGTAAGCTACAACCAACAAATTAGTGGTAAATTTTTAATTTTTATTGTGTATTGTGCAAGTAGCATTCCCTAGATGGGATGGGGGATGTTACATTATGGTATCTGAGCAAAAGGTTGCAACATTGTCATGTAGAATATTTATACATGACAACTAAAGTCATTTGAATCATATTTTTGTTTGGGGTAAAAATTATTATTATTATCGCTTTAAGACAATGTTGGACGAGGATTTTTGTGGTTTAAAGTTGTTATTAAGCCATGGAAACTGTGTCCAATATAATATCCATGGTCTTGAATTTCCAACGAGTCATTGGTTGCCTGATCTGGACATCAAAATAGGAAGTTATGAACTCTAGAAAATCAGTGCATAGGATTTGTTGATCTCATCCTGTGATGGATTCCAAGTTGTTGATCTGCAATGGGAGTTATTTATCCCACATGTAAAGGAAAATGTTAGGTGGAATGGTTTATAATCAAGAGGAAAACCTTTATTATTTTTGCGTGAACCACGGAGAGTCCTGGAACCTTGTGGACCCCATGTGCAATGTAACTTTTGGTTATCGGACCCCCCCCATGAGAAAGTGTGTTCATTGGATTGGATCTGGGTTATTGGATGGAGGTTGCATGTGGTGGTCGATGTACTAGTACCTTGGTGGCCCGATGGACCAGTGTCGGAGTGGTTTGGTTAGAAGTTGCATGTGATGTCAGGTGACCCGGTGGACCGATGGTTCGGTGGATCAGTGTCGGGTCCATTTGGTTGGAGGTGTGTACGAGTTGTTCTGGTGGCTTGGTTTCCTAACGTCGGATCGAAGTCATACAGGTGGAAGTTGTGTGAGAGTAGTTGGTGGATCGGTGCCCCGGTAACCACGTGTCACACAAATGACAGTACACATCAGATTACATACCCAAGGTGACAGCTAAGTCTATTGAATCGGGATATTGTCTTAAGAGCGCAATGTTAAATTTTTCTGGAGGCTCGGTAGGTCGATGCCCTGGTGGCCCAATATACCCAATATATTAGATTGGATAGAAATCGTTCAGAGAGTTAGATAAAATTTGAGTGTGGTAGCATGGTGGCCCGATAATTCGATGCCTCGGTGGTCCAATATTCCTAATGGGTTGGTGTTCTGGCATGTCGATGGTCCGATAGACCAGATCAGACCAGAGTTAGTTTGGTTGTAGGTGTGCAAAAGGTGCCCAATGGGTCGATTCCCGATGGATTGGACCGACGTTCAATCGAGTTTAGAAATGAGAAGGGAAGTGTTTATCCTGGTGCCAAGTGGGATGATGGCCCAGTGACCGAGAACAAAAACCAGTGCCATAATAGCAAATAAACAGTCAAAATATCATAAATTATAATGTTTTTGAAGGTCAGAAACTTGCAAGCCATTTTTGAAGGCCTAAATGACATTTTTAGCAGATCAAATTTTCAAGAAACTGTCTATCCTTCCAAGACACAATTTTTATTTCTAAAATGATAGAGCTCAGAGAGATCTTTCCAGCAAGCTAAATTGTTCACCAAACAGAGATTTTATGAAAAAGTTACAGCCAAAGCAGTCAAGGGTAAAATTTAATACCAGATTTCTTTTAGAGGGCATAACTCCTAGCTCAAGAGTTTTTTTGGGTTCCAGAAGAAATATATGGAAATACCATGGACTATAGAATTCATCCATAGAGCCAAATATGGGTACCTAAAAATGTGTTGGCAGGGAAAGAGCACACCTATAGCATGTAGGGATATAAAAGGGAAAATGGTCAAAACTTCTAAATACCATAACTTTATGCTCAAAAATCAGAATTGGGAAAATGGATAGTCAATGGAAAGGTATTGAGGAGGAGAATCCATATATTAGACTAGAAAAATATTTTGAGTAGAAAATTTTATAATTAACTCAAAATAATATGACTAGTGGCAATAAAGGGAAAAAATATTTAAGCATTCTTTTCCAAAATTGCATATGTATTTATTTTTTGTCTAATAGAAAATTGTTTGCATGCACATTTTTTGCATATTTTAGAGGTTTAGGAAGGAATTTTGTTTTCCTGTATGAGAACCACGATAATGGAAGATGACCAAGGATCCTATAGTCATGAAGATGAATTCATAGGTTTGCATGTCAGCATGGGAAATGTTGAGACCAAGTCTAATGGAAGAAGAGACAAGAAGGATCCTCTAACTATGAGGAGCCTACAAAGAGAAGTGCAGAGTTATAGGGATGATAATGAAAATATTATGAAGGCTCGGAAGAGATACTTCAAAGTTTGAACATGCTATAGATGTAATCCAAAAGGAACTCTAGCACAAAGTAAGAAGCTAGTGTTAGACAAGTGACATCATCCAAATCCCATAACAAGAAGGATGAGCATGGGAATGACAGGAAGTCAAGGAGTAGGATCAGGTGCCATCATTCCCTAAGGAAATCCACTAGGATATTTCATGAAAATTTGGGGCCAGGAAGCAGCCCAAGTGTGTCTCTTGTCATTACACAGAGGAGAATCCCTGAGGGAGACATCTTGCAAGGTGAACTCAGGAAAATCAAGCCACCTACTTTAAACAATGAGCGTAGAAAGGGAGAAGACGTCGAGGCTTGGCTATTGGAAATGAAGAAATACTTCCGACTACAGGATTACCCCTCAAGGGTAGAAACAAGAATTGCAACCTACCTCTTGCAAGGAAAGGTAGTTATGTGGTTGGATCAGCGTAAGAAAGACAAGCATCTTGATGAAAAGAGAGTCTCGTGGAGGAAATTCAAAGGGTATTTCCAAGAGAAATATTTGTCTGAGCATTATTATGAGAGGAAGATGAAGAAGTTCTTTAAACTCAAGTTGGGAAGCATGAAAATGGATGAGTATGAGAAGAGGTTCTTTGAGTTGTTGAAGCATGTGGACTTCATAAAAGATGAGAAGGTCAAAATCCAAAGGTGTCTTAGTGGGTTACCCTCCTTCTACAGTGAAAATATATAATATGATAACCCCGAGAAATTGGAGGAGACCATGAGGAGAGAAAAACATATTTATGAGTAGAGAAAAGGGAGATTGGTATTTAAAAAGACTTGGAATGACAAGATGAAAGGAAAGAGGGAGAAAATGAAAAAAGGTTTTAAACCACACTTTTTCAAGAGAAACTCCCAAGAAAATCAGCAAGAACAACAAGGCAAGATTCAAGGAATTCTAAGAGCTATGGTTGTTAAAGAAATTTCAGCCATGCAGCTGAAAAAGAGTTTCAGGAAGGGATGATGAATTTTTGTAGCCCATATGGAAGAAGTAGCTAGAGATAAAGTGGCAAGTCTTGAAGATCATCCAGTCTTAAAATATATTGAAGATGGTTTTTAACAAATTATGGGATTTCCACCAAAGAGAGACATTGATTTCTCTATTGATTTGGTACCAAGAGTAGCCCCTGCAAATGGGTTGCAATGCATTATTATTTATATGCATATACATAATAATATACTAAATAGGTGGGACCCCCTTGTTTAAGTAATGGTGAAAAAGAAACACTTCTTTGATGCTTATCTAAATTGCACACATGAAAACTTTACGAAGCATTTTAAAGTTTGAAAAAAACACAAGAATTTGAAAAACAATTCCCATGCAATCAATGATGATAAGGGTGAGAAATTTAAAAGTCAAAGGAAAGTTTTTGAAGTGACAAGCACTTTGGTTATGATTGTGACACATCTATGATTAAAATTCGAACTTCAACTCATACACACATTGGTTATAATGTATTGCATTCATGGCATATTGTGTTATGGTATTGGTTATGTTTGGTGGACAATAGTTATGGTTTATGCAATTGTTTTGAGGTCAATCGATCCTTGCAAATTGGAACTTGTTAGAAACATGGGACATATTATATTAATGGTGTTGGTAAAAAACTATGGTATGGGAGGGTTTTCGTTTCAATTTGGAAAAGTAGAAGTGACATGTTGGATTTGAATTAAATTTGATTAATTCAAATGATGAAGTTTGGATGCATTCCACCCTAGCTATGGTTGATGGCAATTAATGAGAGGGTGGAGAAGAGACGTGAATTTACAGCACATCGTTCTTACACAACCTCGAGCTCACCACCCTCACTTTGTCATGCATTTTTGGTTTCTCTGGTTAGTTTTCCTCCGTTTTGCTCAGCCATTGGGAGGATAGTGGTGGTCTTTGGTTATTTTCAACGCTTTCCTCACATGTATGGTGACTCTTTCCCTTCCATTCATCATTATAACCTCACTCTGGACGGAATCTTTGTGTTGGATCTTGGAATTCATATGTAGAGTGTTTTCTTTCTGAAAGATATGGTGGTTGAATGTGTACTATGTCTGTGCAAATGATATTGGTTGGCGTTTTGAATGTTGCGGGTTGGAATTTGTCTAATTCTTTGTCATGTTGAAGTTATTTGGTTATGTATGCACCCGGTGTGGATGGATGGTTGTTGTTTGTCCTTGTTTTTGATAGAATTATGGAAAAAAAAAATTATCACCCACGTCCCGTGATAGAATCCTAGAGGGGTTTTATGATAAATAGAAGAGATAGTCGGTTATGGGTTCTTTTAATGTAGTAATATTACCTCATACTCTACCCATGAGAGGTTTATTTCTCTATCGAGATTTCATTTCATAGTTTAAATGTATGTAAGGTTGGGTTCTTACTTGGCAGCCACCTTGGAAGCGACTATGTCAAACCTTGATGTAAAACTGTTGGAGGTTTTGGTTTCATGTTACAAACCCCACTTGTAGAATTGTCTCACCCACCTAGTCGTTCAGACCTCGTCCTCCCTTTGAACTTGGGTTTTGAAATGGTTATGTGTTAACCTGACAGTAGAGAGATTCATTGGTTGACCACCTACAGGAGTCTTGGTCATTTTTTAAGGTCATATAATGAATAAAAAAAGGAACACCAAGGTTTTGAACCCAGCCTATCAAATAGCACATACTAAAAGTATATATCAGCCTCATATGTTGCAAACTTGTTGGCTTATGTTACACTGCATTGCATGATTAATGTGGTCAATTTTAATTCATGGAATGATTATGTTGATAGTCCATTATATGAAAAGAGATCTGCAAATAAAAAGAAATAAATTGTACAGTGGGAAGAAATTGGTTATAATTGTTTTGGCTCAGCGATGCTTGGAGTTGTTTGATTGTTATAAGAAGAAAGGGTGACCATCTAATAGAATAGAGGGTCTCAAACCCAGTCCATTGTACAACAATTAAATTTGGTTGATGTAAATAATTAAGTTCGATGGCATGTTCTTTTACTCGGCCTCCCCATGTCTTCTCTAAGTGATCTGAACATAGTCATTGTTAGTTGGAATTATGGAAAATATGTGTATAAATTGTGTTTTTGTTCAATCAAACATGAATGAAGAAAAGATAGGAACTAACTAGTTGAGTTTGATAGTCCTGGAGTTATGCTTTGGGTTTGATATGGAAGTTGTTGTATCTTTAACTTTGAGATTTCCTACAGTTTAAAATGTTTTTTTTGGCAATTAAGGGTATGTCATTTTAAATAAAAAATCTTATTTTATTTAATGGAACAGCTTCCATCTCATTTCCCATTCATTATACCACTTTCCGCTTCTTACAAGCCCACCTGCTTCCAGATTCATTTTTAATTCCTTGTTCTGTTAATCTGAATGGAATTTCAAAATAAATAATAAAATGGAAAAGGAAGTGACTGGAGTTTGAAATTTGGAAATGGAAGTATTGTTTTTATATGAAAGTTTCATATGTGTTTTCTTGAACAGTGTCCAATGGTGGTTCTCATCCATGCTACGACTTTTTTTTCATTATCAACCCCTCATCTTCCCAATAACCATATCATTCCTTGATCAATAGAAATTAATTATTGATTTGAGTAATACGATGAATGGATTGATTACATGTGCTTATGTTTGGAGTGATAGAGACAACCTTTGATTTATTTAGGTAGGGTTGATGAATGGACTATAAAGAGTTTTCATAACTAATTGGAACATTGATTTAGGATGAGTTTCTTCAGTAGAGGCAGTAATGGCAGAGGAAATAGAGGTAGAGGAAATTGGCAGAGGGGTCATAGAATACCTCGGTTTTCCATACATTTTGATGCTAATCCATAGGAATTGAACCATATTTTCCAAGATGGGTTCTTCAACCTAATAGGCCAAGGAACCCTCCAGCCCCGACCTGAAATAGCTCCCTTTCAAGCACATCAAAACTTTTCTGGTATCTGAGTCCCTCCTCACGTATCAATGCGACCAGAACCACCTACCAATGATGGTTAGCAAGAGATTGTCCACCATCTTGTTATTCATCACCATAGTTGTCCTATTGCTTATTTTCCATTACCCCCTACACCACCACCAAGGAATCAAATTTCCCAAGTTTATCATGTTGTCTCACCCATGTAGTCATCTCATGCTAGTAAGAGGTTAAAAATCGATGTCCATGAGCCTGTGAAGGACAAAGGAAAAGGAGTATCCACTCCCTCCATCTCATCCAAAGATTCTTCCAAATTTGTGTCCTCCTGCCTTCATCTTAAGGATGATTGTTCTCATTTTATCAGTGTAGTTCAGCCTCAAGGTTCCAACCAACTAAAGGCTTCCATAGAAAAATCAAAAGGGGATAGCAGTGAAAAGAGGTCAAATGCCTCTCACAGTAAATATGGTTTTTGATGATGATTAATGTCATTTTTTATGTTGAAGATAGTATTTTTTTACATTGACAAAGTTTTGAACAGAAAGCATATATTTATGCAGCTTTTTTTGGGACAGCACGGATATGATAATTTTGGATATGGTCATATTATTTTTTTTCCAATATTTAAAATATTTGATCATAATTATGATAACGGGAGTTACAAGGAGGATATATTTGAAATCAAATGATTGAGTTTTATATTTCATGTTTGATGATTATTAAAAGAAATAATTGGGATTCACAAGGCGTCCCACCTATTTAGTTATTATTAATTAGACATGTATTTATATATACTATTATTACTTGTCTCAAATAATTAGTTAAGTTAATTTGGGTTAACTTATTGAAAAGGAATAAAATCTCAATGAGATGAAGAGACAAGGGGGGGAGAATAGAAGGAGAAATACAGCCATAAGGTTTCCTCTATACTAGTGAGATATTTTCAACTTTCATTTCTTCTGAGTTTACTAGAAGGCTTAACCCTCTTGATGACAGCAGGGTCTTATTGAAGGCAGCAGGATTCAAAAAACTCAATCACATATTTCAGCAACTTTTTTTAAAGGTGTATGATTTATCGTTGGTAGTCTGTGTATTCTTGTTTGTTTATGGATTGAATTTCATGATTGATAAAGAATGACTTGCAGAGTCAAGTGACAGCATTTTGTGGCAAGATGATCCAAATATTTAGCTTCAGTTTTCTTCTTGTTGTCAGAGTCTTTTTGTATGGAGCCCATCAAAGGCTTCTAAATCTGACTTTGGTCCCTACCCTCGCAGGGGTTTGTAAAGAGAACTTAGTTTTGTATCTCAGAATGATATAAATGAAATCAAATTATTGTTTCAGTCTCACACATGTTCTTTAATGATCTGATTCATTATTTTGCTTTTATCTCCATGTACACATTTGTGTAATTTTTTTACACATTCATGTAACTTTGTTTAAGTTTATTTATTTTGCACTGCTATATATAACACATAAAAACCAATCTTGATCCTTTGTACTTAATACTTGTGGATTAAGCAATTGTTTTTGAGACTATAAACCCCAGGTGACATTCCCAACTATCTTGTCTTAGCGCGGAAATATTTGAAAATGCTTGAGTAAGGTTTTCCATACCTTTTCCTCGACATTTATTTGGCGACCATACTCGGGAGATCTTCCATATGTCTCTGGTTGATTGTATTCACGATTATCTTCAAATTTTTCTATTTTGTCTAAATACTTTGTAACGTCCCTGGCCATCCATGTCGGGTCATGCTACACTAGATAACTCTTTCATTCTCTCTCTGTGGAACATACCGTAACATACCTAGCATCCAACTGAGCTATGCCACATAAATGTTTCTAACTGCGTGCATTTAAAACATACACATACAACACTCTTGTGGAAGCTTTATATATAAAGTGTAATAGACAAATACCTTATGTAAATGCATGAATTCATACTGAAATAACAGTAAACATAGACATGTAGCATATACAGGAAATACCCATAAACATTCAGACGGTTATAAACATACATAAGATAAACCCATAAAATAAACGTGTAGATAATAATGCAGCATGTAATTTTATCACACAGTTAAGACTTATCTTTGTAAGAATATCACCAACTGGGTGCAGACCTTTCACGAACCTCCCAGCCTTAGACCACACTGTTCATCACTCTCAATAGTGGGTCACCCCCGAGCTAGGACTAAACTCCACCCGGGTAAAGGGATTCATAACCAGGCCAAAGGCTCATAGACAACAAGAAAGACTCTGTCTTAGGTGCCAACTCAAACTAACAAACTACAGTCCCTCATTCCCCACATGTCTTTCCCACCCAGGAAGTGTGCCCCTTCTTTGCTCAATAGTCCTTCGGTTTCCCAACTTGCTTTATGGGCTTCAACAACAGGCCGGACAGGAAGTCTTAAAGCACTGTAGTTTCATTTTAGCACCTTCAGGAAATCAATTCCCAACAATTCTCTCACGGGCCTGACAACCCGCCTCTTCAATATCCCCCAGCTAACCAGCTACACCAACACAAAATGGTTATGGATACAGGTTCAGGTAGAGTCATGAAGATATGAAGGATAGTTCCATGGTGTGTGAATGCTCATGGGTGATTGACCGGATGACTAAATGATGGCAGAATGATGGAAGAGTGTCCCAAAATGAACTAAGTCCCAACAATATGTATGCATGTCCCCAAATTGACACTTGTCATGTTGGGATCTACTTTGGCCCACTTGTCCCCAACTTTAGAACTTAGGATAAAATAATTATCCATACTTTATGTTTTAAGAAATATTAATATAATATTCTTTTTTGGCTTAAGCTCCCTAGCTTAGCCCTTTTCCTTAACTTTTGGCCCTCCCTTCCCCTAACTAGTGGAGTTTAGTCCCTCATCTCTTTTATCGTGATCGGTCTGTGCACATCGATGTATTTTATTTTAATCATGAGACATATACAAAAATAGGCGCACTGGCCTTTAACATCTAGGCTCTCCAGCCAAATTCAAAACATAAGCATCCTAGCTTATAATAACTGGCTCACCAGCCTATAAAACACAGCATATACACAAAGGCTCCCTGGACTAGAAATCGCGAGCACTTAAGTTGTTGCGTGCGGTATCCTGGACTGTGCACACTTCCTCATTTTACTGTGCAATACATGCGCGCACTATGCCATGAAATGTGCATACAAAATGATATCAAACAGTTCACCAACTTAAGTACAATTGCATTTACCTTTACAATTGGGTTCGACCGAGGGATATTACAATCCCCTCCCCTTATTTATGCACTATCCTTAATGCATCATGTACCCATATACAACAAAATTTCAAAAATCCTCAAAACGATGTGGGTATTATGCCTGCATTGCATCCTCGTGCTCCCAAGTAACGTCTTCAGGACCGTACAAGGTCTTACCTTTACAAGCCCTATGGATCGATTCTGGAAGTATTTGATTTTTCGGTCCAGAATGCATACCAGATGCACTTGAAAAGTGCCCTCTTGATCCACCTGAATCACATTCCAATCAATAAAATTATTAGCATCAGGTATATATTTTTTTAGCAATGATACATGGAATACATTATGAACAGACATAGACGCAGGCAATGCAATCATATAAGCAACTGGACCAATCCTCTCTAGGATTTCAAATGGACCACACTAGTGAGCTGTCAACTTGGAACAGTTTCCCAACTTCAGGAAACTTATGTTGGCCTTCACTTTCAAGAATACATGGTCTCCTGCATTAAATTCCCTGTGATTTCTGCCTTTATCAGCATATCTTTTCTTCCTATCTTGGACAGCCTTTAAGTTTTGTTTTATTTTTATCATTTGCTCCTCCATTTCCCTGAGAAAATCTGGTCCAACCACTGCTCTGTCTGCTGGGTTATCCCATCTTACTGGTGTGTTGCACTTTCTACCATAATGTTCCTCAAATGGGCTCATCTTTAGAGATGCTTGGTACCCATTGTTAAAAGAAAACTCTACCAAGTGTAGGTAGTCTTCCCATTTTGATGGTTTATCCATCACATACATCCTCAACATATCCTCAATCACTTGATTCACCCTCTCTGTTTGTCCATCTAATTGTGGATGATAAATTGTACTAAAATTCAAATTTGTGTCAAATCCATTAAATAATCCTTTCCAAAATTTGGAGGTAAATTTTGGATCTCTGTCAGACACAGTTGTCTTGGGTATGCCATGTAATCTAGAAATTTCCTTTGTATAAACATCAGCAATGTTCTTTGCCTTGTGAGTGAGCTTAACTGGGATAAAATGGCCAGCTTTAGTAAGCTTATCCACCACTACCATGATAGAATCATGTTGCTTGTTTATTCCGGGCAGTTTAGTGATCAAATCCATGGTTACAACTTCCCATTTCCACTCAGGAATGGGTAATGGTTGTAGCAAACCAGCTGGTGTCTATGCTCAACCTTTACCTTTTGACATTCCAAACATCTAGCAATAAAATCAGCAACCTCTTTCTTCATGCTTGGCCAATAATATTGGCTTTTGATAGCTGCAATAGTTTTATGATATCCTGGGTGCCCAACATAAGGTACATTATGCATTTCTCCCAATATCATATTTTTCAATTCATGAGAATTTGGTACATAAATTATGCCCTTGTACATGAGAATTTCATCCTTATCTAGCTTGTATTCTTCCATTTTCTGCTGTAAATTACCTCCTTGTAATTTTTCCACTAATTCCTTGTATTTCAAATCTAAATTTGTAGCCTCTAAAAAATTTTCCTTCAAATCTGATTGGTACATGCTAATGGTTGTAGCATGCATTTCATGCACTCTTCTACTGAGTTCATCAACCACTTTGTTCTCTTTCCCCTTGATATGTTTTATATCAAAGTCATATTGACATAGAAATTCTAACCATCTTCTTTGCCTAGCATTTAGAGTTGGCTGATCAAATAAATATTTCAGACCATTATGGTCTGTTCTCATCTCAAACCTTTTCCCGATGAGGTAGTGTCTCCATGTCCTCAAGGTATGCACTATGGCTTCCAACTCCAAATCATGAGTGGCATAGTGTCTTCCATGCTCCTTCAACTTCCTTGATTCGTAGCATATAACAAACCCATTTTGAGTGAGGACTCCACCAAGTCCTTCTTTACATGCATCTGTGCATACAATGAAGTTTTCATTTGGGTCTGCAATCCTTAGTATTGGAGCACTTGTTAATAATTGTTTCAAGTGTTGGAAACTCTTTTCACAATCCAATGTCCACTGAATCTTCACACCCTTTCTTTGCAAAGAAGTGATTGGGTGTGAAATCTTTGAGAATCCTTCAATGAATCTCCTGTAGTAGCCTCCAATCCTTGTGAATGATCTCACTTCTATCACATTATTTGGCGTTGACCATTCTCTAATGGATTATATCTTCTCAATATCCACTGCAATCCCCTCCTTTGAAATGATATGACCCAAATAATGAATTTGTTTCTGATAAAATGAGCACTTGCTCAACTTGGCATACAACTGATGCTCCCTTAATACTTACAACACCATCCTCAAATTATGTTCATGCTCTTCTTCTGAATTCGAATATATAAGGATGTCATCCAAAAATACAATGACAAACTTGTCCAAATATTCTCGAAAAACACCATTCATTAAGCACATGAAAACAATTGGTGCATTTGACAACCCAAATGGAACAATTGTGAACTTATAATGACCATACCTTGTCCTAAAGTTGGTCTTGCTAATATATTCCTCTTTAATCCTTACCTGATGGTATCCTGATATGAAATCTATCTTTGAAAAGATCTTTGAATCCTTCAATTGATCAAAGAGATCATCAATCCTTGGCAAAGAATATTTATTCTTTACAGTCACTTTATTCAACTGTCTGAAATCAATGCACAATCTTAGTGTCCCATATTTCTTCTTCACGAACAAGACTAGGGCACTCCAAGGTGACACACTTGGGCATATATACCCCTTCTTCAGAAGTTCTTAAAGCTGCATTTACAACTCCTTCAGCTCTGGTGTACTCATTCTGTAAGGAGTCTTTGACACTGAAGTTGCTCCAGGCATTAAGTTTATAGAGAAATCAATATCTCACTTTGGGGGTAGTCCTGGTACCTCCTTGAACATACCTTCAAAATCTTCTAGGAATGCATGATATTCCAAATTTGGCACCTTATCTTAAGGTGTCTCTTCCATATGTGCTTCAAATATTTGACACCCTTTCCTATAACATTTCTTCAGCTACAAAGATGAAATTTCTCTGATGGTTACTTCCCTGGGAATTCCCTGCACTTTCCTTAGGCTCCCTTCCTCATCCAAGCAAGTAAATGCCTTTTTATGACAGTATTGGATGGCATGATGATGGTCCAACCAATCCATCCCAATTAGACAGTCATATGAACCTAAAAGCAAGATGTCCAAATCTTCCTTGGTGTTTAGTCCATTCATGTCTATAATACATGACTTAACCATCTCATTAACTTTTCTTTTGGCTCTGGTAACCAGCTACACCAACCAAGATTTTCCATGCTTTCTTCTTGGCAATTGCAAAATTTCCACCATCTTAGGATCTATATAACTATGACTATCTCCTGAATCAATTAAAACAGCAATGGTTTGGTTGTTAATCATACCTTCCACTTCAATCATATGTGACTGATACTCTTCTTGCTTGTTGTCCAGGGCTGCATAGATCCTTGGTACATTTCTACCCATGTCCTCCCTTTTTCACCTCTATGAGGACAATCTCTGAACATATGATCTTCTTTACAACCCCAACATTTAATAGGTGGTTTCCTTGGCCTTTGACCTCCTGCCTCAATCATTCTGGGTTCTCTAGAAGTTGGTTGTCCCTGAGGATTATTTCTGATGAATGGTGGCTTAGATCCCTTCTTCCTCTGATCCACCTTGAACTTATTTTTGTCTTCCCAAGATTTTTGTAAAGTTGTCCTTGATTTCTGTTAATCATATAGGCATTTAGCTCACCTTATGCTCTCCTCCAATGTCTTGGGATCATCATACAGTGTTTTGTCACTGATGAATGATGGTAATCCACTCAATACCTTTGAATATTAATTGTCTCATCCTTGATGAAAGAGACATACTTCAGCAGTTCTAAAAACATTCTTTCATATTCATCAATGGTCATACTCCCAAGCTTGAGTTCAAAGAACTCTTTCATTTTCTTGTCATAGTATCTCTTAGTCAAGTATTTCTTCTCAAAATGCTTCTTGAATTCCCTCCAAGTAACACTTTTCTCTTTAATGTGTTGCACCTACACAAGCTGATCCCACCACACGGATGCTTTTCCTTTGAGTTGATAGATGTAAATTCTACCCTTTCCATGAGAAGAATAATTATGCAATTGAAAACACTTTCTCATGCCCAGCATCCATGTCTCTGCATCTTCATCCTTCTTGTGAACACCATCAAATGTAGGAGGTTTCATTTTGTTCATTTCTCCTCATAGCTCATCCACTCTAGACCTCTTATGCTTCCTGACAGGGGATGGACTTGAGTTATTGTGTACTCTCATATTGGAATTCTTTGGGGAGTGGTGGTGATGTCTGCTAACACTTCTTGATTTTCTTTTCTCATCATGAGACTTGTGACTTCCCGATTTGTTTGAGACTCTCCTTATCCAATTTATTTTCTATTCTGTTCAATCTCTCCAATAACTTCATGTTGAATTCATCCTACTGCTCCTTGGATCTCATAAGCCTTTCATTATCATCTTTATGGCTTTGGACATCCTTCTGAAAAATTTTAATGGCCTCTTCCATATTCATGTTTTCATCCCTTTCTTCTCCATGTCCATTGGAGTTTGTTTCTTCAATGCCCAAATGGATATCCATCCCTCTAATATCATCCTCCTGACTGTAAGTCCCATGTGCCTCTTCCATTACTCTAGACTCTAAGCTGATCCTGATTTAATCTATTTGTTGTTAACTCTGTAAAATGTGGAGCCAACAAAACTTTGTTAGACTAATTGTTTCAACAATTTCATGAAAATATGAACCATTCTAGTTCAATAATATATATCATAATTCTTTCTTTTGATTTCTTGGAAAATTGAATTCCCAGATAAATTTTCTGGGTGGATAATTAGATTCCACTGTTCAATACCTTTCCAACACCTGATCCCATGCTCAATTCCGAGTCTTGAGCAAAAATTTATGGCTATTTGAAAATTGTCCATTACTTTTTCTGTTCATTTTTCAACTTGGTGCAACATTGTGTTGTAATCATACATTTTTGCACCTAATCCATTTTATTTTTCATAGGATCTCAATTGGGTTTCCTCATATACGTCTTATGGACATTCTATTCTAGTTTCACCTCATTCTGGGTTCTAGGCTGCTAGTTACAGCATGCTGAAATTCTAGGCCGATTTGTGTTTTTGGTCTAGAATGTTACAGGTACCTTCTTTTCCATATTAAACATCTTTATCGTACCCATAAATTTAATCCAGCTCTGGGACTGTCTTCTATGGCTCAATATCTTTCCATTTACTGCTCATGTGCCTCAATCGGATTCCGGAGCATAAAGTTATGGCTCTTGGAAGTTAATCGGGTCTTAAAAATTACCCTCCATTGTTTGTGTTGTAACTTTCTCATAAAGGCTCTGTTTGACGAACGTTTTACACCATTAGAAAGATCTCTCCGAGATATTTTATTTTATTTGAAATGTAAAGACATTTCTCTCATGAATTTTGAATTGCTAAAAAAACTATTAAGGCCCTCAAAAACGCACTACAAAAAGATGACGTTCAGTCAGTATAAAATGTCACAGAAATCCATTGATTTTCCACTGTTGTTCGCCCTTAAAATGACTTTGCGCACACAATTTTAAACCTGTAAGACTATATTTACCATGCAAAGCAACATCACAAGTTAAATTGTGCTTCGTGCACCTATAACCACTGTGCATCACTTCTCTGTAGCGCCAATAACTGCGCACTACTTTTGTGTCGCACGCCAATATTCACCGTGCATAGTTTTGGTTATTGCACTATTACCTGTTGCGTGCAGTTTTTGTAACGCACATTGTATTTTGTGTGCAATTCACTCTACGCTCTGCACCATGACAAGTTTAGTACGCCTCCATCATGCATCAATACTCTGCACACACCATACTAAACTGTCGCGTGACAACATATACCCATCTTGTGCACGCACCAACCAAACTCCTTTGTGCTCTTCCAATACTGCACACACCACACACGCACCTTATTATGTGTGTGCACACCACACAATGCTAAATTTATCACACGGTCATGTACACTAACATTTTTCCGCGTGGCACCAAAATTTACCGTGCACACCCGCACACGATATTTTTCCGCGCGGTGCCAAAATTTACCGCATGCACCCTCACACCATATTTTTTCACGCGGTGCCAAAATTTAGCGCACACACCTGCACACTAACATTTTTCCGCGTGGCACCAAAATTTAGCGCGCACACCTGCACACTAACATTTTTCCACGCGGTGCCAAGATTTAGCACGCACGCCAATATCTTGTCGCGCAGTGCTGAATTTTACCTATCACCAGCTTTTACTGCGCATCATGCATTTTTTTTATTATTATTATTATTTTGTGCGCCCACCTGTGCACATTCATTTTTATGCGCATCAATTCCTTGTGAATTTCGTTGTAGAAATTGGGGCTTTCGCTTAAATTTTTCTCCAATTTACCATAGACCTTTTGCAACCATGAAATTTGTTCAATTTCACCCTGATAACACAAATTCAACCTCTACAACAACAAATTGTTGTGGGTTGACATTTCTGGAATGAATTTACCCAAAAATCAATTCACGAATTGGGAATTTTAATTACTAATTTCGCTCCAACTGTCATGGCTTCATTGTGACTTCAAATTTGACCAATTCCAGGTTCTAATTTGCTAGAACAGATATTAAATCGATAATATTTCATCACTTGGCCGAATTTCTCCATTTTCTCATGAATTTAACAACAGAAATTGGGGCTTTTCCCCAATTCCGCCCAGTTGTTGTTACATTTTACCATGGACGCTCTACAAACTGAAATTTGGCCACTTTGAAATAAATCCTCTGTGACATTTCACTTCAACTCAACTTTCTAGGCCCATCCAGGCTCAGTGTTGAAAACTGAAGCTCTGATACCATGTTGTAATGTCCCCAGCCATCCATGTCAGACCACGCTACACTAGAGAACTCTTTCGTTCTCTCTTTGTGGAACATATTGTAACATACCCAGCATCCAACTGAGCTATGCTACATAAATTTTTCTAATTGCATGCATTTAAAACATACACATACAACACTCTTGCGGAAGCTTTATATATAAAACGTAATAGGAAAATACCTTACGTAAATGCATGAATTCATATTGAAATAATAGTAAACATAGACATGCAGCATATACAGGAAATACCCATAAAAATTCAGAAAGTTATAAACACACTTAAGATAAACCCATAAAATAAACACATAGATAATAATGAAACATGTAATTTTATCACACAGTTAACATTTATCTTTGTAACAATATCACCAACTCTGTGCAGACCTTCCATGAACCTCCCATCCTTAGACCACATTGTTCATCACTCTCAACAGTGGGTCACCCCCGAGCTGGGACTAAACTCCACCCAGGTAAAGGGATTCTTAACCAGGCTAAAGGCTCATAGACAAGAGGAAAGACTTTGTCTCATGTGCCAACTCAAACTAACAAACTACAGTCCCTCATTCCCCACATGCCTGTCCCACCCAGGAAGTGTGCCCCTTCTCTGCTTAACAGTCCTTCAGCTGCCCCACTTCCTTTCCGAGCTTCAACAATAGGCCAGAGAGGAAGTCTCAGAGCACTGTAGCTACAATTTAGCACCTTCAGGAAATCAATTCCCAACAATTCTCTCACTCAGAGAATTTCTCATGGGCCTGACAACCTGCCTCTTCAATATCCCCCAGCTAACCAGCTACACCAACACAAAATGGCTATGGATATAGGTGCAGGTAGAGTCATGAAGATACGAAGGATAGTTCCATGGTGTGTGAATTCTCATGGGTGATTGAATGGATGACTAAATGATGGCAGAATGATGGAAGAGTGTCCCAAAATGAACTAACTCCCAACAATATGTATGCATGTCCCCAACTTGACACTTGTCATGTTAGGAGCTACTTTGGTCCACTTGTCCCCAACTTTAGAACTTAGGATAAAATAATTGTCCATACTTTATGTTTTAATAAATATTAATATAATATTCATTTTTGGATTAAGCTCCCTAGCTTAGCCCTTTTCCTTAACTTTTGGCCCTCCCTTCCCCTAACTAGTGGATTTTAGTCCCCCATCTCTTTTATCGTGTTCGGTTTGTGCGCATCGATGTATTTTATATTAATCATGAGACATATACAAAAATAGGCGCACTAGCCTTTAACATCTAGGGTCTCCAACCTAATTCAAAACATAAGCATCCTAGCTTATAATAACTGGCTCACCAGCCTATAAAACGCAGCATATACACAAAGGCTCCCTGGCCTCGAAATCGTGCGCACTTAAGTTGTTATGCGCGGTATCCTGGACTATGTACACTTCCTCATTTTACTGTGCAGTACATGCGCGCACTATGCCATGAAATGTGCATACAAAATTATATCAAATAGTTCACCAACTTAAGTACACTTGCATTTACCTTTACAATTGGGTTCGGCCGAGAGATATTACATACTCCTTGACTAATTTTTCCATGACAGTACATGTTACAAGACAACCCAATATTGGAAACGGTCTTGATGACCAAACTATCATTACTTTGACCTTATTCAACACTATTTTAGAAACTTCTAGTACTCATGTTGAACTTGAATTCTCTTGGGAAGTATTTGAAAGAGATATCAGTATATGTGAACGTTGGGAAGCCAGGAAAAGGTAGCCCAGAAATCAGCAGTAACCTCTCTTTTCCTAAATCCTTCTTTTTTTTTTTCATGTCCTCAAATCCTCGCATCTCTCGAAGTAGAAGAGTATTGTCCCTTGAATCCACTCCTATTTTTGAAATAGGAAGGAGGAAAAAAAAATTATCAACACAAGAAAGTGCTCTAAGGAGAAATTCATATGATTCTTCTAGTTCACCTTCATCACCTATACCTATTACCTTCAACATGACATCTGCGGGTAGTGGTAGTGGAATCGGGGGTGCCTCATCCTCCCAACCTTTTGCTTCATCATTAATTGGTAGTATATATAGTCATCAGGTCCATGTTCAATTCACTACCAATCCTACTAAAGTGATAAATAAATATGGGCTTTTCCAGTTCGAAGAAGATGCTACGACTACCCCATGGCATGTATATTCTCCCTTAAATTTGGCACATGCTACTCACCCATTACCGAAGTTTAAGGAGCATTTACCTGGGTTTTTGGGAAATAATACCATCACTACAAATGAACACCTAGTAGCATTTTCTGATGCTTTTCATAATATCGTGGATAAAGATAATGAAACTTGCATGTGTCTATTTGTCAACTCCCTCGAAGGGAAAGTTGCGGCAAATTTTTTAGATCTCCCTCCCAAAATTCTTTCCACATGGGAAGAATTGGTTTATTGGTTCAATTCCACTTATGGACAGTCCAAGAGTCTAGCTAATAAGTTAAGGGAATACAACAATATTTCCTTTAAAGAAGGTGAAACCATTAATTCATTTAACCTTTGCTTCACCAAACTATACAATCAAATCCCTGAACTAACCGCCCCCAAAATCAGGTTGCTTTCATGCATTATTATAAAGCACTACCTTCCCCCTATCGTCACAGACTCGAAAAAAAGGCTATTGACAATCTGGGTTCCGCTCTTCATACTTGTCTAGAATATGAGGAGAAACTTGAAAGAACAGGTCTCCCTAAAGGGGACTCGGTAAAGCAAACATATATGTCTACCCTCCTTCAACTCATGTAGGATATGAACAATAGGATGATAGCCTAAAAATGAAATGGAAGTGTTTCTTCTCCCGCCTCTAGACAATATTCTTCTTCCTAAGTGCCTTTTAGGATTACTAATGAAAATACTATTCATCCAAAGGCCATTATTTCTTGCAGTTGGTGTAACTTCCATGAAGAAAAACATGAAGAATGTACTTGTGAAGTTAATAAAAATGCCAGAGATAATATCTTTGGTAAAAGGTCTGATACCACAATTGTTGTTCTAGATTGGGTTGAACCAAAGGATGTTATGGTAATCAATACCAGGAACAAAACTTACACTGCCAAGGGTAAATATGATCCTCCTCGTACTTCTTCCACACCAAGATCATATTCTCAAAGTATCTATACACAAGTTGTCATAGTTTCGGAAAATCAAGGAGTGCCTTCCCCTCTTCCCTCTTCTAAATACAACATCCTTAACCAATTGGATAATATCAAGTTTGATGCTACTCTATTGGACATGGTTGTCATCCCAGAGCAACAAAATCATCTCAAAAACTTTATGGAAAGGTAAAATTTCTACCATAGCCAATATTTTTGAAGATTTGAAAGAATAGGATTCAACTATAAATAAGATAGGTGTAAATAATTTTAGAAACCCTGTAAAAAATCCCCCTTGTTATATTTCTGTAAAAATTATGGATAAAATATCTCATTGTTGTCTAATTGATGGTGGGTCTGGTCCAAGTGTAATGTCAAAAAATTTCATGGAAGAGCTTGGTTTATCCTGAACTAACGCATAATTCTAGAAGCATGCTCTCTTATAACAGTTTGTAACAGTCAACTATAGGTGAAATCAAGGATGTAACCTTAGTTCTCTGTGCACACGCATATATAATAACAACCCTTAGCATCCAAGTAATTGATATGCCAATAACCAACTATTCAATTATTTTAGGAAGAGACCGCCAAGCCTTGATAGGTGGATATCTTTCTCTTGATGAAACACATATGTCTGTCCCTCAGAATGGAAAGAATATTATAGTCCTTAGGGAAGGAATAATTTCATCATATATAGAGAGTGTTCCCCAACCTAATGTAAATTGTCTCAAAGAAGATTTGGGAGTATACTCCATCTTTTTTGATGAGGGTGACACTATCCTTGAACCAATTGATTTTGATGATGGCATGTGGCACTTGCATTTCGATGGTTCATGCTCAAACGAAGGTAATGGAGTAGGCATCATCATATATTCTCATATAGGCAAAATCCACAATTTTTCTTATAGGTTAGAATTTGCTTGCACAAACAATGTTACTGAGTTTGAGGCCTTAATGTTAGGCATCGAAAATGCATATAACCTTGGTTGTGGCCACGTTACAGTTTTTGGTGATTTCAAACTTATGGTGAACCTTATACATAAGATTTATTCGCCAAGCAACAAGTTTCTTAAAAACTATACCCAAGTTATTTGGATGCTCATTCCAAATCTGTTATCATTTAACATCACTCATGTTAAGAGGGAACTCAATTCAATGGCTGATAGGCTAGCTATGTTTGCAGCATCTCCTACTCGACAGCTTTTACCTCAATGACCTTATTGTATGTTCCAATATATATATCGTCTTCACATCCCCAATAACGTAGATTCATGGAAAGTTTTCCCGAGTGATGAAGGCATTTGTGCTTTCCTACAAAATGAATCATTTAAGCCTGAAGAAGTCATATCTATTGAAGATGATAAATTTCCTAAAGGCTTGACTCCTCTTGAAAGTTCATTTTCATCGAGTGAAGTAGGAAACAAAGAGACACATAAGGAAGAGGAGTCAAAAAGGAAAGTGGGTGATACCATTTCTTTGAACCTTGGGACACCTGAATCTCCAAAGATCGTTAAACTAGGTGCCCAATGTTCTGATGAAGAAAAGGCAAAATTCATTGATCTACTCCGTGAATTTCAAGATGTTTTTGCATGGCCATACAAGGATCTTCGTGGTTTTGATCCCGCTCTCATACAGCACGTCATTCCTTTCAAGGAAGGGGTAAAACCAGTTAGGAAAAAACAAAGACCCATTAACCCCCCACTTGAAGCTACTATTAGGAAAGAGTTCGAAAAATTATTGAAAGCTGGTATAATATTTCTAGTTAAGTATTCTGAGTGGATTTCAAATCTGGTCCCTTTTCAGAAGACTACTGGTCAAATCATATTATGTATCGATTTCAGCGCATTAAACAGAGCGAGTGTCAAAGATCATTTTCCCCTCCCTAATATGGAAATGATTTTACAACAGGTTGCAGGGTCACAAATGATGTCCTTACTTGATAGTTTTTCTGGGTATAATCAAATCAAGGTAAAGAGGGATGATAGATATAAAACCACATTTACTACACGTTGGGGCACATTTTCTTATGAACGCATGCCTTTTGGATTGTCTAATGAAGGTGCCACTTTTCAAAGAGCTATGCAGATAGATTTTGATGATCTAATCAGTAAAATTATTCGAGTTTATCTTGATGATTTGACTGTCTATTCAAAGAATCGGTTGGATCATTTTGGTCATCTTAGAAAAGTTCTCATGTGTTGCAGAAAATTTGGCATTTCATTAAATCCTTCCAAATCTATTTTTGGTGTCATGAAGGGAAATATCATCAGTCATATTGTTTATGATTCAGGAATAAGCAATGATCCTGAAATAATTACTGCAATTCTAAACCTTCCTGTCCCCACCTCCAAGAAAGAAGTCCTAGCCTTCATGGGTATTATCAATTCTGTCAGTAGGTTTGTTCCTAATTTTTTTTTCATGGTTAAACCAATTCATAATCTTCTGAAGCAAGATCGTTTTTTTTCTTGGACAGATGACATCGAAAATTATTTCCTTAGGATTAATAAAGCAATCAGTTCTGCACCGGTTCTGGCGAAACCTGATTTTGAGAAAGATTTTATCATATATACCAATGCCACCGAAGAAGCAATTTTTGCTATCCTCTTACAAATTGATGACCAAAACAATGAAAAACCTGTATCATACATGAGCCATAGTTTATCAGGTGATGAAATCAAGTACTCTTATATTGAAAAACATGCTTTTTCTCTTGTTAAGGCTATAGAAAAATTCCGCCACTTTATTTTAGGCAAACATACACAGGTAAGAGTCCCTTTTCCTATTGTCAAGTTTATTCTCTCACAAACTTATCTTTCAGGAAAAATTGCACATTCGCTTGCAAAAATTCAGGAGCATGATTTAACCATCATGAATTCAAATATGATCAAGGGATGAGACTTAGCCCTTCACTTAGCTCAACACCCCGAACCAAGTGAAGAACTTGACAATCAGGATAATCCTCTTTCAGCTCTATTCTATATTGAAAATCAAAATCTTTCTATAGTTGAGAATACTTGGTATAGAAATCTAGTGTATTACTTGCAGCATCAAAAATGCCCAGATAACTTAGATCCTCACCAGAGAAGGAGACTTCGCCTAGAATCTTCTAGGTATATCATTTTAGGAGACTTTTTGTTTGGAAGGTTTGTTGATGGTTTATTAATTCGATGTGTGAATGATGAAGAAGCACATAAATTGTTACATGAAATTCATGGATCATCAGTTTCTGTCATTCACATTGGTGGCCATTTTTCTGCTAAAGATATTTCCTTCAAAATCATAAGAAATGGTTACTATTGGCCTTTGATATTTTGATATTCCTATAAATTCGCAAGATCTTGTGATAAGTGCCTAAACTTTGTTGGGAAAGAATGTATTTCCTCCATGCCTTTACAACATGTCCTCTCGGATTCCCCTTTTTTCTAAATGGGGCCTAGACTTTATTGGTCCTATCAATCCTCCATCTTTTGCAGGGAATATTTTTATTTTGACAGCCACTGATTACTTTACTAAATGAACCAAGGTTGTCCCTCTTAGACACGCATAGGATGAGCAGGTAATTTCTTTCCTAGAAACTAATATATTTTCCAGATTTGGCATTCCATTAGAGATGATTACGGATAATGGCTTGGCCTTCATTTCTGCAAGGTTGACTCAATTTATGGTTAATTTAGGGGTCAAACACTTCACTTCATCTGCTTATTACCCCCAAGGAAATGGGCAACCCGATTCCACTAACAAGAATCTCGTTAGGATGATTAAGAGGACCATACAGGATAAACCCCATTATTGGCACACACTTCTCACTTACACTCTTTGGGCAGATCGCACAACCAACAAAAAAAGCACAGGTTGTACTCCCTTTCAGCTCGTATATGGTCAAGAGGCTATTTTTCCTACTAAGATGGAGATTTCCTCCATCTTTTCCCTTGGTTATGTAAGAAAGCAAAGATCAAGGAAGAGAATTCGAAATGCGAACTGCGTGGAAGACACAGTGACAGTTACTGGGTCAAAGTGAGCAAAAGAGAAGAAAAGACGGAGCGAAGTAAGAGAAATCAAGTTGTTGGACGAGGAGATTGAGGATGACAGATCAACAAGGAAGAAGGATTGTGGACAACTCATCAAGCGTAAAAATCCACCGTTGGATGCTTTGGACCACCGTGTGAGAAGGAAGGAAAGACGGGTTAGCGAAGCCCTGAAAATGCGGGTCAAGTTGACCTATGGTTTTGACACTTAGGTCTTGGCCTAAGGCTGTCGGTGAGCTATTGTAATGTATGGATAAAGGTCAAGAGGACCTAGGATGGGTTAGAGTAGATTGTGTTATGAGGAGAGATTTCTATTGAGAGAGAAGTATTGTATTATGAGAGCGGTCTGTATTGTAAGATATTCAGCTAGGTGTGAAGATCTACCATGCAGCTGGGTGCACAGGGAGGGGAGAGAAAGAGAGAGAAGAAGAAGAATATCTGCTAGCTAAGAGAACAGAAAATAATTGTATGCTTCACCATAATATATTATAAAGCATAGTTATGTGAACGTATTCCTAGAGAGAGGGTGAACCACATATATCTTGTGTTGTGTGTGATTGATGCTCTGTTCTTTTCCATTTGATATACTGCTATTGCATTACTGTGTTAGATCTGATAGATAGTTGTGCGGAGTAGATCTAAGCTGGTAATTGATATATAAATTTTGTGTTTTTCTTGTATTGGATCCACTTGATATTCCCTTTGGTTGTAGACATCTTCGTCCTGCAACCCCCCCTATAGTTGCTTCGGGTGAGACTACATCTACCTCGCAAGTGTTTTTGAAAGGGCTAGTAGTTAGGGATTGTTGGTGCGCTCTTGGAGTTGAACCCTAGGTCTTCCCCTGTACCAACAAATGGTTCTATTGTCGGGACCAAAATCCTCTTGAGGGAATGTCAAGGTGGTTTCCATCAAAGATCGAAATTTAGAAGTGGATAGAGGATCAAAAAAAGGACTTCGCTGAAGCCCAAAACAAGAACCCTAATTT
Source organism: Picea sitchensis (assembly GCA_010110895.2). Lineage (NCBI taxonomy): Eukaryota > Viridiplantae > Streptophyta > Pinopsida > Pinales > Pinaceae > Picea > Picea sitchensis. The sequence goes on along the minus strand of SNQJ01S0010883.1, from coordinate 17,251 downwards.
TAGTGCAGAGGATTGGTTAGGAAGATATATCTTTACCGATATACACGAGATTTTCTTTGGAGGAATCCATCAGGAGCTATATGATTGGTTATCTAGGTTAGAAGATACCCAGTTTGAGATCATATCTAGACGTCCTGTGGTTTGGACATCGGCACTAATCAAGAAGGTCAAGAGAGTCGATAACACCATGTCAAGAGTAGTAGGTCACTAGTTTGATAGCACCATTGGAGGGTACATCACCGAGTTTGTTGTTTATAGAGTAGAATCATATAGCCAAGCCGAGAGATATTTCTTCAAGGGACCCAGAGGAAATTTTTTACACTTTCTAAACTTGAGGATCAAGATGATATTGCATGAGAAGAACATATTGAAGATACAGTAGTTGGTCGGATTCAAAACGTCTAATGTTCAAGAACTCGGACAGCGACAGCGACACAGAGGCTGGACATACGCGCACTGGGAGAGCATTCAGAGAAGTTCCTCTTATGAACCTGTTTAAGCATAACTACGGGGACGAGCGTTTCTACAGTGGAGAAGAGGCAGACCTAACAGACGAAGAGCACTCAGAATATGTTAGGGCAGAGAAAGGGGAAGCTGGAGAAACTCACCGAGAAGAGCTAGAATCTTCAGGAACTGTGTAGACTGTTGAAGTAATTACTATTACTCCTCCTGTTATTTCAGCAGCACTAAGCAATCAGAATAGTCAAAGTCACCAAAGTCCACAGAGTACTATTACTAGCAGTTCAGCATATACTCAGACAAAATACCTAGGAGGCTCTACGGAAGATGAGATGAGACTCTCTATATTTGGGGGAGATGGATCTGATGATCCTAATCAGCACTAGTTCCTATGTGAAGTTGTATGGAATATTAAGAATGTCACCGATGAAGTTGTTAAAATAACTCATCTTAGTACTACCCTAAGGGATCGTGTGTTATTTGGTACATGAAGCTTGTCCAAGGACTTGCACAGCCTAAGCCACTAAATGAGATCAAGAATGTGTTGATTGCAAAGTTTAAGACACCCAAATCGGAGTCACAATGTATTATGGATCTGAAAGAGATCAAGCAGAAGGTAGTTGAACCTGTTTGGGAATTTGATCATAGGTTCAAGACCTTAACAGGTCAGTTGAATTTTCATATTCCAGACGAGCAGAACAAGGAATGGTTCATCGCTTCCCTTTTACCACACATCAGAGTCCCTCTGATGCAACAAAATATTGCTTCACAATCTGAGGCACTGGAGATCGCCATGAAGTTAGAATCATCCCCTATGGGAAAATCCAGCTCAGGTATGAGTTAGATCTTCAGTCAGCTAAGTAGTTTGTCTCTACAGGTCGAATATATGAAGAAAGACAAGGGAAAAGATAAGAGGGAATACATTTTTTGTATCAGATGTAAATCAGAAGGCCATGACAAGGAGCACTGTCCCATATTTCATCAATACTTGGCCTCTGGAGCTCTGAGCCCTTTGAAGCAATTCACCCTACCTTGGTGCGAGGTATGTAGAAATAGAAATCACCCTGGTGAGTGCTATTACATGCAAAAATATGTTCAGACACCCACAAATATGTATTGCACGTTTTGTAAGTTCATGGGGCATGATGATAGGGATTGTAGGGCTTATGACCTCATGCACGAAAGGTCAAGGGATATATACAAAATTCAAGGTGAAGTACAGCAAGAAGGAAATGCTACACAGTATAATTCTCCAAGACGAGGAAACTTCAACCCTCGTGGTGGATTTAGAGGAAGAGGAGGAGGAGGAGGAGGTATGGGTCAAGGATAAGGAAATATCATCTATTATAATTGTGTGCAACCAGGACACTTGGCAAGGGACTGTTAGAACTCTTCTACTACTTGTAGCTACTGCAGTTCATTCTAACATGTTATAGAAGATTGCCATGTGCTGCTAGCTAAGCTTTAGGAGAGACGAGGACCTCAGTAGAACCCACAAGTGAAACTGATATACGTTGAACCTCGCGGAGAGGACAATAGAAGACTATAGAAGAATCAGGAGTCAGGAAAGTTGCAGAGAAGACACAAACTTTTGATGCAAAGAAAGAAAAAAAAATGTTTGAGGGAAAGAAAAGAATTCAGGGGATATCAAGGTTCTTCATGAAGGACACGACCAGAAGTAAGAGAATATGTAATGCCTTTTGCATTTATTCAGTCTTCTCTACCAGGAGAAGGAAAGGAGGTAAGAAATCTCATGGAATTTTTATATACTTGTATTAAGTTGATTCAGGATGAAAGCGTTGTCCAAGAGCTACAAAATTTAATCAGATAGCATGAGCTAGGAAATAAATGTCCCTTACTGAATAGAGCAGTACACCAAGTCTCTAAAAGGAGAAGGAAAAATAAGGAATTACACTTGAAAGCTCAAATTGGAGAGTATGATATAAACTATGTGGTCCTTGACTTGGGGTCGAAAGTCAATGTCATGATGAAGCAGACCTGGGCACTGATGGGAAAACCTAATTTGATATATTCCCCTATCAGGCTTAGGATGGCTAATCAGCAAGTTGTAAGGCCCTTTGGAAGATTATAACATGTCCCTGTGGACATCGACGGAGTGAGGAAAATTGCAGATTTTGAGGTGATTGAGATAGTTGATGATAGTTGTCCTTACCCTGCACCGTTAGGAATTGATTGGGCTTTCAATAATTCCATTGTGATCTATTTGAAGAAAATACGAATGACATTTGAAGGAGATGACCTTAGGTTCATTGCACCTTTAGATCCCGATGAAGGTCAGTGATACACAGAACCTATCAAAGAAGAAGACCGCGCACATGAACTGGAAAACATATACAAATTAACAGCCAGACAGCAGGATTATATTAATCCTACGGCGGATGGGAACCTAAGCTGGAAAAGTGATAGCGCATGTTCATCAAATTCAGAAGAAGTACTGGACAACTAGAAGAACAAAATGTACAAAGTATCTGCAAGGAGATGTGCTATATTAACCAGAGAAGTTCATTGGATCGGCACATTAATAAGTAACTTACCCACCTTTGATGGTCTTAATCCTTTAGAAAAAAAATTGTCGGACTTTGAAGAGAGTGTACCAACGCAACAATGATTGTTGGCAATGGATGAGGCCTTGAAAGCAACACCAGCAAGATGGTGGGGGAGACACAAAAACAACATTATAGACTAGGTACAATGTCATACTTTGATGACAGCGCAGTTCGCAATGCAAGTAGAAGGTTGCGAACTTAGGTGGACCGTGTGCGAAGTTGCGAGGAAGCCTGGAGCAACATTCCCCAAGAGCAGTGGGTGCACAAATTCATTAACATGGAAACAACCCCTATCAACTGGTACCTTCAAGCAGAGCTACGCCTCATCACTACAGATTGGGAAGGTATGACTCAGAATTTTGTAACTACCTTCTTATTTGAAATTCAATATCCTTCAATAGATCAAGTATTACAAATTGTAAGACAAAAAGTATTTGAGGAGGCCTCTAGCCTCCCTTTAGAACAAGAAGAGGAAGAATGGACTACGCCTCTCCAGAAATTAAAAGGTTGTTACAACATCAATGTTGATGAAGATGATGATCCTAGGAAGGTGAACATCGTCGAAATAGAAGGCCATAGAGACATAGAAGGACTAGGAGTTGAGCTACCTTTCATTGGACAACCAATCAAAATGAAGAAAGTTGATATTGGAACAGAGAAAACATCAAAGCTTGCAAATGTTGGAGATTATTGGGATGTTTCTACTATTGACAAGATCACAGAGTTACTGCATGAATTTCAGGACTTGTTTCCGACCAAGTTCACTGATATGAAGGGAATTAAAGGGCCTATGGGAGAGATGAGGATCCCTTTGAAACCAGATGCAAAACAAGTCAAACAAAGACCCTACATGTTGAACCCTAAATATAAGGAGAAAGTGAATATTGAACTTGACAGAATGTTGGAAGCAGGAATCATAGAACCTATTGAAGAGCCTGAGTGGATTATCCCTATGGTGGTACAAGACAAGAAGACAAGAGAGATCAGGATTTGCGTAGATCTTAGGAAGCTAAATGATGCATGTTTGCACGACCCATTTCCTACACCATTTACTGATGAAGTGTTATATAATGTAGGAGGCCGTGAGGTATATTATTTTACAGATGGATTTTCAGGATACCATCAGATCCGGATTTCCAAGGAAGATCGCCATAAGACCACATTTGCAACAGAATGGGGATCCTACCAGTAAATAGTGATGTCGTTTGGATTGAAGAATGCCCCAGCCATCTTTTTCGGGGTGGTAGTTGAAGCATTCAAGAAGTTTCTACATAAATTCCTAGAAGCATACTTTGATGATTGGATTGTTTTTAGTTTATTGAAAAATCATATTGAATGTCTAAGGCTAATGTTGGACAAGGGCAGGCAATGTTAGATTTTTTTAAGCCTGAAGAAGTGCATCTTTTTTTCACCATTTGGAGTACTGTTAAGTCATATTGTATGCAAGTAAGGATTGTTGGTAGATCCATCTAAGATTGCCATTATAGTTTATTTTCCCCCTCCGACTTCAGTCAAACAGCTGCACATTGCGCTGGGACATATTGGATACTACAGGAAGTTCATTAAAGGATATACACAGATTACAAAACCCATGGAGAAGATTTTGAAGAAATATTGTCAGTTGCATTGGACAGAAGAATGCCAACAGAGCTTTGACACCCTGAAACAGAAAATGGTTGTTGCACCTATCCTGGTTTTTCCAGATTGGAGCAAGGAATTCCACATGCATGTCGATGCATCTTCTATTGCATTGGGAGCTTTGTTAGCACAACCGGGAAAAAGAGACATCAACCACCCGTTAGCTTTTTTTAGCGGGAAGCTATCAACAGCAGAGATTAATTACACCACTACTGAGAGAAAAGGGTTAGCCATGGTGTATGCGCTACAGAAGTTCTACCACTACTTGCTGGGAGGACACTTTAAAATGTTTACTGGCCACTCCACGCTGAAATACCTAGTCAACAAGCCAGTGTTGGGGGGGAGAATATGCATATGGCTTCTGCTATTTCAAGAATATGATTTTGAGATAGTGGTTAAGCCAGGAAGAATCAACAAAGGTCTTGACCACTTGTCGAGGTTGGAACATGGAGAAGAGCCTACTAGTTTGGAGGATACACTATCAGATGCAAAGTTGCTATCCATTAGAAATATTGATGATCATTTCGCAGAAATAGTCCAGTTCCTGTCAACAGGAATGGAACCTAGTGAATATACAATCACCCAAAAGAAACAGCTAGTAGTGTGCACTGCAGATTTTTCACTTATAGCTGGACAGCTATACAAGATGGGACCTAATGAGATATTGAGGAGGTGTGTTATGGAGGAAAAGTGACCATTGATCCTCATTGAAGCTCATGAACGCATCGCAGGAGGACGTTACATAGGGAAAGAAACAACGCAAAAGGTTCTTAGAGCTGGCCTTTGGTGGCCTACCTTACACAGAGATGCTAAGGATATTACAGAGCCTGCGATGTATGCCAAAGAGTTGGGAAACCGTCTAGAAGAGATGAAATTCCTTTAGCACCGCATCTAACCCTACAATCATTTGAGAAATGGGCCATTGACTTCGTAGGACCTATAAACCCACCAGGGAAGCGCACAGGAGAAAGATACATAATCACTGTGACAGAATACTTGACCAGATGGGGCAAAGCAAGAGCAGTTAAGGACTGTAGTGCAACTACAGTTGGGTGCTTCATATTTGATGACATCATAACCAGGTTTGGATGGCCAAAGATCCTTATGAGCGATCAAGGCATACATTTCATTAATAATACCATTGAATCCTTGACTAGGGAATTTGCAGTCCATCATCAGAAGAGCACACCTTACCATCCACAAGCGAATGGGACAGTTGAAGCATTCAAAAAAATCTTGGAGACATTGCTAACGAAGATTTGCAGTGTGAACATGGATGATTGGGATTTAAGAGTACCAGTAGTACTATGGGCCTATAGAACCACTTGCAAGAAGCTAACAATGTAGACCCCTTTTAAGTTGGTTTATGGCCTCGAATTCGTTGTCCCAATGGAATATTTGGTACCAAGCTTAAGAATCGTTGCCTTTACAGGTATGGATGACACTGGTGTTATTCAAGAGAGGCTCGCGCAGTTGGTCGAACTAGAAGAAGATAGATTTATTGCAGGATTCCATCAGCAAGTACAGAAGGAAAGAGAGAAGGCCTACCATGACAGACACATCGAGAAGAAGGAATTTAAGCAAGGTGATATGGTATTGGTATATGACAGCAAGTTCATGAAGCATCCAGGAAAGTTCAGAATGCATTGGCTTGGGCCATATGAGTTTGCCTATGTTACAAAAGGAGGAGTTGCGCAGTTGAAGACTTTGAATGGAGAATGGAAGGAAGGGTTGGTGAACGGGAGCCGGTTGAAATTGTATTATGACAACTAGCTGCCTCACAAGTCTCAATAAAAGCATGAGTAAAAAGTTACAGGTACCAGGTGCAGTTGAAACTAGGTACCAGACATAGAAAAGATAGTTTGCACAAGGAAAGGAGGCATAGAGATGAAAGCAAAGGCTGCCCTACGTAGTCCAAAGTTGAAGAAAAATAGAAAGTTTAGATCTAAAGTCGGGGCGAGTCATAGGTGAGTGTTGGCGGCCTGTTGGCCCTTGGTTATGGAAGCAAGAGAAGATCAAGGAAGAGAAAGCAAAATGAGAACTGTGCAGAAGAAACAGTGACTGTTACTGGGTCAAAGTGAGCAGAAGAGAAGAAAAGACAGATCGAAGTAAGAAAAAGCAAGTCATTGGACGAGGAGATCAAGGATGACAAATCAGTAAGGAAGAAGGATCATGGAAAACTCAGCAAGTGAAAAAATCCACCATTGGATGCTTTGGAGCACCGCATGAGAAGGAAGGAAAGACAGGCTGGAGAAGCCCTGAAAACGCGGTTCAACTTGACCTAGGGTTTTAGACACCTAGAGTTTTGGTATATAGGGTTTTGAAACTTAGGTCTCGGCCTAAGGTTGTCAGTGAGCTATTGTAATGTATAAATAAAGGTCAAGAAAACCTGGGATGGGTTAGAGGAGACTGTGTTAAGAGGAGAGATTGTTATTGAGAGAGAAGTATTGTATTGTGAGAGTAGTCTGTATTGTAAGATCTTCAACTGGGTGCGAAGATCTACCCTGCAGCTGGGTGCGCAGGGAGGGGAGAGAAAGAAAGAGAATAAGAAGAAGATCTGCTAGCTAAGAGCATAGACAAGAACTATATGCTTCACCTTAATATATTATAAATCACATTTCTGTGGATGTAGCCCTAGAGAGAGGGTGCACCATGTATATCTTGTATTATGTGTGATTGATGCTATGTTTTTTTCCATTTGATATACTGCTATTGCATTATTGTGTTAGATCTGATAGATAGTTGTGCGGAGTAGATCTAATATGGTACTTGATATATAAATGTTGTGTTGTTATTATATTGGATCCACTTGATGTTCCCTTTGGTTGTAGACATCTCTGTCCTACAACCCTCCCATAGCTACTTCAGGTGAGACTGCATCTGCCTCGCAGGTGTTGCCGAAAGTGCCAGTAGTTAGGGCTTGTTGGTGCACTCTTAGAGTTGAACCCTGCTTCTGCCCCCGTACCAACACTCCTTACGTATGATGTTACAGATTGAAGAATTAAATTCTTCCAATGTTCCCCAAAGGATAAATGCATTGTTATCCCTGGAAGAACAAAGGAATTTCGCCCTAGAGAACATAAAGAGAAGACAACAAACTATGAAAAATCATTTTAACAAACGAGCAAAAGCTGTTCAATTCAAGATTGATGAGAAGGTCTTACTATGGGACTCAGCCCATGCTGAGCTTTTCAAAATCGCCCAAAACTCCAAAACTAAGGAGGGGGAGAGGAAACTCTATGAGTGGAGGAATTAGAGGAAGATTCTTGTTCGATCGGATCAACCTTTACTCCTCGTTGGGACTGATCATCGGGTGGGAAAGAATAATAATATGCCGCACTCCTTGCCACTATTTTTGAACTGCAATGAATGAGAGTTGGTAAAGTGGTATATGGAAGGATTAAGAAGCGGGCCTTTCAGCATATTCAGAGAGAATAAAGTTGGTTCAGAGCATTCATCTATAAGACCATATTAATTTCTAGGAACCGATTGGCCATTGCATTTTAGGAAGTGGGTAGAGTAGATATAGATTAGAACAGATGGGCGAGCAGAGGTTAAATAGGTACTATTGGAAGGTGGGGTTGGATGAACAGCGGATTGGAAATTCTGAAGCACAAGTGTATTAGTTATAACGGCATGTTAGATTCTTAAGGAAGAATGTAGGAGAGAAGAAACTAAGCGAGAAAGCGGGAAAAGAAACAAGTTGATTTTACCTATCTATTTCTTTAGAGGAAGGGTTGGTGTAGACATCAATGGCAGGAACCTGTCGATCTTGGTTGGTCACGGATGAACCTCACCACTCATTTTATATCAGTAGAGGGACAATTATCATATTGTGGGCTTTGAAGACACTCTAAGTTCCAAAAACTATGGCTAGGTCCTTTCAAAATCGTTTTTATCAGAGGTGCAATCTCATATCTCCTAAAGGATTTGGAAGAGCGGTTGTTCTCATACGGTATTAATGGTTCCCACTTGAAACATTAAGTGGAACTGGCCTGATCATTAACGCTTGTTTAAATGACTTCTGTATATACTCTTTTGTTTTATTGTTTTCTTTTTTACTTTGGTCTTTTGAGTTTTTAATTTCTATTGTTTTGTTTTTTTAAATTATCAGAAATAAATCCTAGATCAGTTTTTCCATAGTAATGTCATTCTATAAATATTTTTGATCAAAGGAAAATAATAAACACACAGCTGTCACAATGTCCTCCTTTCAGACACCGTTGAATTTATTTTTTCTTTCAACACTATTGTAGGATAGTTGATTTTGTCTTCTTCCTTGTTTCCGCTATCCCTTTCTTCCCTCCATCCTGAGATCCAAAGATCATATCAGAAACATTCTCCTTGAAACTTTAAGAATTATTATATATATTGTTCAAATGTTATGCATACATGACCAAACCCCCTCATACGTACCACTTTCCATAAGTTATTCCCAAAATCTCGTCTCATTATTTCCCTTAAACCATCTTTTTCCCCCCTGTTGCATAGTTATTATTTTCAGCAGTTTTTCTATCATCTACTTCTACTGGTCTGTGAAACCAAAGATTCTGAGTTTTGAATCTATTAAAAACATATTTCCCTGTGGAGTCGCCAGTTTGTTGATGCGTAGAAGCGCAACGTATTACCCATGCCTGCAAATGGGTTGCAATGCCTTATTATTTATATACATATACATGATAATATACTAAATAGGTGGGACCCCTTTGTTTAAATCATGGTGAAAAAGAAACACTTCTTTGAATTGCACACAAGACAACTTTACGAAGCATTTTACAGTTTGAAAAAAACACAGGAATTCGAACAAGTTTTCCCATGCAATCAATGATGATAAGGGTGGGCAATTTAAAAGTCAAAGGCAAGTTTTGAAGTAACAAGCACTTTGGTTATGATTGTTACACATCTATGATTAAAATTCGAACTTCAACTCATATACACATTGGTTATGACATATTGCATTCATGGCATATTGTGTTATGGTATTGGTTATGTTTGGTTGACAATAGTTATGGTTTATGCAATTGTTTTGAGGTCAATCGATCCTTGCAAATTGGAACTTGTTAGAAATATGGGACATATTATATTAATGGTGTTGGTATAAAACTATGGCATGGGAGGGTTTTCGTTTCAATTTGGAAAAGTAGAAGTGACATGTTGGATTTGAATTAAATTTGATTAATGCAAATGATGAAGTTTGGATAAACTCCACCCTAGCTATGGTTAATGGAAGTTAATGAGAGGGTGGAGAAGCGACGTGCATTTACTGCACGTCGTTATTACCCCACCTCGATCTCACCACCCTCACTTTGTAGTGAATTTTTTGTTGGTCTGGTTAGTTGGCCTCCGTTTCGCTCGGCCGTTGGGAGAATAGTGGTGGTCTTTGGTTATTTTCGATGTTTTCCTCACAGGTATGGTGAATCTCGCCCTTCCATTCATCATTATAACCTCACTCTAGATAGAATCTATGTGTTGGCTCTTAGAATTAGTATGCAAAGTGTTTTCTTTCTGAAAGATATGGTGGTTGAATGTGTACTATGTCTATGCAAATGATATTGGTTGGTGTTTCGAATGTTACAAGTTGGAATTTGTTTAATGCTCTATCATGTTGAAGTTATTCGGTTATGGTTGCACCCAGGGTGGATGATCAGTTTTTGTCGCTCCTTGTTGTTGATAGAATTATGGAAATATTGTTTTGTTATCACCCATGTCCTATGATAGAATCTTGGAAAGGTTTTATGATAAACAGAAGAGATAGTCGGTTATGGGTTATTTTAATGTAGTATCGTTACCTCTTGCTCTACTCATGAGAGGTTTGTTTCCATTGTGAGTTGTCATTTCACAATTTAAATGTATGCAAGGTCGGTTTCTTGCCTGGCAGACACCTTGGAAGCGATTGTGTCAAACCTTGTTTTAAAATTGTTGGAGGTTTTGGTTTCATGTTACAAACCCCACTTGCAGAATTGTCTCACCCACCTAGCCGTTCAGACCTCGTTCTCCCTTTGAACTTGGTTTTTGAAATTTTTATGTGTTAACCCAATAGTAGAGAGATTTGTTACTTGTATAAATACTTGATTTAGTTTTTGACTACCTACAGGAATCTTGGTCATCTTTTAAGGTCGTATAATGAATAAAAAAAGGAACACCAGGGTTTCGAACCCATCCTGTCACATAGCAAATACTGAAAGTATATACCAGCCTCGTATGTTGGAAATTTGTTGGCTTATGTTACACTCCATTGCGCGATTGATGTGGTCTATTTTAATTGATGGAATGATTCTATTGATAGTCCATTATATGAAAAGAGCTTTGTAAATAAAAAGAAATAAATTGTACAGTGGGAAGAAATTGGTTATAATTGTTTTGGCTCAGCGATGCTTGGAGTTGTTTGATTGTTAGAAGAAGAAAGGGTGACCAGCTAATACAATAGGGGGTCTTGAACCCAGTCCATTGTACATCAATTAAATTTGGTTGATGTAAATGATTAAGTTCGATGGCATGTTCTTTTCCTCGACCTCCCCATGTCTGCTCTAAGTGATCTAAACATAGTCATTGTTAGTTGGAAATATGGACAATCTGTGTATAAATTGTGTTGTTGTTCGATCAAACATTAATGAAGAAAAGATAGGAATTAACTGGCTAAGTTTGACAGTCCTGGAGTTCTACTTTGGGTTGGATACGGAAGTTGTTGTATCTTTAACTTTGAGATTGCCTACAGTTTAAAATGTTTTTTTTGGCAATTAAGGGTATGTCATTTTAAAGAACAAATTTTATTTTATTTAATGGAACAGTGTCCATATCATTTCCCATTCATTATACCACTTTTCTCTTCTTACAATCCCACCATCTTCCCATATTCATTTTTAATTCCCCGTTCTGTTATTGTGAATGGAATTTCAAAGGAAATAATAAAAAGGAAAAGGAAGTGACTGGCATTTGAAATTTGGAAATGGAAGTATTATTTTTATATGGAAGTTGCATCTATGTTTGCTTGAAAAGTATCCACTGGTGGTTCTCATCCATGCTACCACTTTTCGTTCATTATCAACCCCTCATATTCCCAATAACCCTATCATTCCCTATTCAATAGAAAGTAATTATTGATTTGAGTAATATGATGAATGGATTGATTGCATGTGCTACTGTTGAGAATGATAGAGCCAACCTTTGATTTTATTTAGGTAGGGTTGATGCATGGATTGTCAAGAATTTTCATAACTAATTGGAACATTGCTTCAGGATGAGTTTCTTCAGTAGAATAAGTAATGGTAGAGGCAATAGAGGAAGAGGAAATTGGTAGAGGGGTCATAGAAGGCCTCATTTTTCCATACATATTGATGTTGATCCACAGGAATTGAACCATATTTTCCAAGTTGATTTTTTCAACCTAGTAGGCCAAGGGATCCTCCAGCCCCGACCTGAAAGACCTCCCTTCCAAGCACATCAAAACTTGTTTGGTATCTAAGTCCCTCCTCATGTATCAATTCCACCAAAACCGCCTGCCAACGATGGTTGGAAAGAGATTGTTCACCAGCCTGTTGTTCATCACTACAGTTGGTCTACTACTTCTTTGACATTACCCCATCCACCAACACCAAGGAATCAAAATTCCCAAGATGATCATGGAGTCTCACCTATGCAATCATCTCATGCTAGTAAGAGATTAAAAGTCGATGTCCCCAAGCCTGTGTAGGACAAAGGAAAATGAGTATCCACTCCCTCCAGCTCATCCAAAGAGTCTTCCAAATTTGTTTCCTCCTGCCTTCATCTTAAGGATGATTTTTCTCATGTTATCAGTGCAATTTATCCTCAAGATTCCAACCAGCCAAAGGCTTCCACAGAAAAATCAAAAGGGGACAGCACTGAAAAGAGGCCAAATGCCTCTCACAGTAAATATGGTTTTTGATGATGATTAATGTCATTTTTTTTAATGTTGAAGACAATATTTTTTTACTTTGACAAAGTTTTGGACAACAAACATATATTTAGGCAGTTTTTTTTGGGACACCATGGATATGATACTTTTGGATATGGTCATATTATTTTTTTGTTGATATTTAAAACATTTGATCATAATTATGAGAATGGGAGTTACAAGGAGGATATATTTGAAATCAAATGATTGAGATTCATATTTCATGTTTGATGGTTATTAAAATAAATAATTGGGAGTCACAAGGGATCCCACCTATTTAGTTATTATTAATTAGACCTTTATTTATATATACTATTATTATTTGTCTCAACTAATTAGTTAAGCTAATTTGGCTTAACTAAATAAAGGTAGTTGAACTACCATAACTTATTGAAAAGGAATAAAAGCTCAATGAGATGAAGAGACAAGGGGGAGAGAATAGAAGGAGAACTACAGCCATAACATTTTCTCTATACTAGTCAGGTACTTTCAACTTTTATTCATTCGGAGTTTACTAGAAGGCTTAACCCTCTTGATGACAGAAGGGTCTTATTGAAGGCAGCAGGATTCAAAAAACCGAATCACATATTTCAACAACTTGTTTTAAAGGTGTATGATTTATCTTTGGCAGCCTGTGTATTCTTGTTTGTTTATGGATTGAATTTCATGATTGATAAAGAATATCTTGCAGAGTCAAGTGACAGCATTTTGTGGCAAGTTGATCCAAATATTTAGCTTCAAATTTCTTCTTGTTGTCAAAGTCTTTTTGTATGGTGCCCATCGAAGGATTCTAAATCTGACTTTGGTCCCTACCCTCGCAGGGGTTTGTAAAGAGAACTCAGTTTTATATCTCAGAATGAAATAAATGAAATCAGATTATTGTTTCAGTCTCACACATGCCTATTAATGATCTAGTTCATTCTTTTTCTTTTATCTCCATGTACACATTTATGTAATTTCTATACACATTCATGTAACTTTGTTTAAATTTATTTATTTTTCACTGTTATATATAACTCATAAAAACCATCCTTGATCCTTTGTACTTAATACTTGTGGATTAAGCGATTGTTTTTAAGGCTATAAACCTCGAGTGACATTCCCAACTATCTTATCTTAGCCCAGCAAGATCTGAAAATGCTCGAGTAAGGTTTTCCATACCTTTTCCTCAACACCAGTGTCCAATACACCTTACAGAATGGGCACACCAGAATTGAAAGAGTTGCAGATGCATCTAGAAGAAATTTTAAAGAAGGGGTATATACGCCCAAGTGTGACACCTTGGGGAGACCCAGTTCTATTTGTGAAAAAGAATGAAGGAACCTTAAGGATGTGTGTTGATTTCAGATAGTTGAATAAGGTCACTATAAAGAACAAATACCCTCTACCAAGGATTGATGATTTGTTCAATCAGTTGAAAGGCGCAAGGGACTTTTCCAAGATTGACTTGAGATCAGGTTATCATCAAGTGAGGATAAAAGAACAAGACATCATAAAGGCAGCGTTCAGAATAAGGTATGGGCATTATGAATTCACAGGACTGCCATTTGGATTATTGAATACCCCAGTTGTTTCTATGTGTCTAATGAATGTAGTGTTCAAGGAGTACCTTGACAAGTTTGTAATTATTTTCTTAGATGATATTCTCATCTACTCTAAGTCCAAGGAGGATCATGAGAATCATTTAAGAATGGTGCTAAAGGTTTTAAGGAAGCATAATTGTATGCCAATTTAAATAAGTGCATCTTTTATCAAAAGAAGATCCACTAATTAGGACATATTATTTTAGTAGATGGGACAGTAGTTGATCCCGAGAAGATAGAATCCATTAGAGGATGGCTAGCACAAAGAAATGTGATAGAGGTCAAATCATTTATGGGTCTTGCAGGTTATTACCGAATATTCATAAAAGGATTTTCAAATATTGCAAGCCCAATCCCTTGTTTTCAAAAGAAGGGAGTGAAATTCGAGTGGAATCCAAAATGTGAAGAGAGTTTCCAGTAGTTGAAAAACATTCTAACAAGTGCGCCCATGTTAAATATTGCATATCTAGATGAAGACTTTGTGGTGTCCATAGATACATGCAAGGAAGGGCTCGGTGGAGTCCTCTATCAAAACAATCATGTGGCATGTTTTGAATCTAGAAAACTAAAGGAGCATAAGAGAAATTATGCTAGTCATGATTTAGAGTTGGTATCCATTGTACATGCAATAAAAATGTGGAGTCATTACCTCATGGGAAAGAGGGTTGAGCTGAAAATAGAACATTGTGGTTTGAAACATTTATTTGGATAGCCAAAACTAAACGCCAGGAAAACTAGATGGTTGGAGTTTCTTATTGAGTACGACTTTGAAATTAAACATATAAAGGGAAAAAAAAAAATAGGTGGTTGATGCACTCAGCAGAATATCTCATGAAGTGCATGTTCCAACCATCATCATGTACATGACAGATTTGAAGAATAAAATTCTTGAAGCAACAAATTCAGATCAACTTTATTTACAAATAAAAGAAAACTTACAGGAAAGCAATTTACAGCAAAAATTTATAAATTATGAATTAAAAGAGGATGGTATCATCTTGTACATAGGAAAAGTGTATTTTCCAAATTACATATCACTGAAAAATACAGTGCTAAGAGAAATGCACAATGTGACATATGTTGAGCACCCATGATATCAGAAATCCATTACAATTGCAAGGAGCCAATACTTTTGGTCGGGAATGAAGAAAGAAGTGGCTAACTACATAGCCCAGTGTCTAGAGTGCCAAAAGGTAAAGACGGAGCACAAAAATCCAGTGGGATTGTTGTAGTCATTTCCCATTCCATAATGGCAGTGGGAAGTGGTCACAGTATATTTTATTACAAGGCTTCCTAGAAAAGTGAAGCAACATGATTCCATCATGGTGGTGGTGGACAAATTAGCTAAGGAAGTGTATTTTGTTCCTGTAAAGACAACACATAAGGTGGAAAACATTACAGAGGTTTACATGAAGGAAGTTGTCAGGATACATGGAGTGCCTAAGGAAATAGTTTTAGATAGAGATTCCAAGTTTACATCCAAATTTTGGCAAGTTTTGTTCAAAGGATTTGGGACGAATCTGAATTTTAGTACAACATATCGCCCAAAGTATGATAGAAAAACAAAGAGGACCAATAGGATAATGGAAGACATGCTCAGGTTGTATGTAATGGATCGGCCATCAAAATGGGAAGACTATAACCACTTAGTGGAGTTTTCTTATAATAATGGGTATCAAGCCTCATTAAAAATGAGTCCATTTGAAGCTTTGTATGGCAGAAAATGTAACACACCAGTGAGTTGGGATAACACAGTAGACAGAGCTATCATTGGGCCAGATTTGTTAAAGGAAATGGAAGAGAAGATGACAAAGATCAGGGAGAACTTAAAGGTTTCCTAGGATAGGAAGAAGAGCTATGCAAACAAGAACAAAAGTTTTAGATATTTTAAAGTGGGTGAACATGTTTTCCTAAAAGTGAAAGAAAAAAGAAGTTCGATAAGATTGGGTTGTTGCCCAAAGTTGGCAGTGAGAGATTGTTGGTATTTCAAAATATTAGAAAAGATAGGGCCATTTGCATACATGTTAGCATTTCCTACTTCCATGAGAGTTCATAATTTATTTCATGTGTCATTATTAAAGAAATGTGTGTCTAGCCCTAACCACATAATTGATTGGAATGCGATCCAGGTAGAGAAAAAAGGGGATTTCCGGGTGGAACTAATACGCATATTGGATTGGAAGGTAAAAGTGCTCAGGAATAGAGCCATAGGGCTGGTAAAAGTTCGATGGACCTACTACGGTCCTAAAAATGCAACATGGGAGCATGAAAAAACTATGTGGGGGGAATACCTGCAATTTTTTGTCAATTTTGAAGAAAATAGAAGCTGAAAAATACAAGACTCCATTTTTGGACAGCTAGAGTTATGGACCCTCATCTCATAAATTCTTGGTGACCTGTGTTGGCAACCCTAATAAAATAATGGTGCATCCTGATGGACTGAAGGCAGTAAAGGGGTGCATTCCTTGGGTCAACAGGTTGAGAAGAATGAGAGATTATGGTTGGGACTACTGTTGGAGGGTAAAAATTGCATAATTTTGTTTTTATTTTCTGAACATTGTAATGTAAATTTGTATATGTTTTTTGCATGGTGTTGTGCATCAAGGAAAATGCACAATTAAAGGGGAGGGGGAATCTAACATCCCCACTATAATCCCGAGTTTGATTAATGCATAGTGTATATATTATTATGGCTATGGCCAAGTGATGTAATATGTGAAATGTATTTTCTAAATTTTAATAAATATAATGTGATACTAGATGTTGGGAATATGGACAGAGATGGGGGGTTGATTTATCCCCAAGAGAGGGGAAGTCCTAGGGAGTGTCTAAGAAGGGGCCCAAAGAGAAATGATTTAAGGGTATTAATCCAAACGCAATTTTCTAAATTTATTAATCATTGGGGAAAACTTCTAATTTACGTTTGAGTGTATGAGATCCCAATCATTAAAACTCATGTAAGAGGGTGGGTGTGAGAGTCACATCCCATAATTATTGGAAAGCATGGGGAAGAATCAATTTACATTGGGTAGAGTGAGCAGTTGATGGTCTTGGGGAAATAGAGAAAATTTGTATGGGTTGTTACAGAAAAT
>SNQJ01S0010882.1:219125-235726 GCA_010110895.2 Picea sitchensis | reverse complement strand
GAAGAATATAAAAAGCATGAGTGGATGGAGTGATTTGTCAAGTCGTTAGGATCATGGGGTCGATTATGCTTGGTGTCAAGTCAAAAGGTGAGTCAAATACATGAACCATAAAATGAACCTAGGCTAAAATCATATGTGTGGGACAAAAAGTGAGCCAAAACCCAAATCTTTATTATTTAGACTAACCTAAGAAAATCACAAAATAAAAATAAATAAAACCTAAAGACAAAAGGATAAAAATTAAAACCTAAGGGATATAAGACCCAAGACAACTTCATGTGATAACACACTTTATTGAAGGACAAATTCAGGATGGAGTCATTGATATGCAGTTTTTTCCATCTCCAGAGAAGGTGGTAGACATATTCACGAAGCATTTCACTAAACAAAAGTTTGTCTCATTGAGGGACATTCTAGGAGTGAGGGATACATCATATTAGTAGTTGAACATGTTAGCATTCTTTTCTTGTTATCAACATATTTTGAGAGGGTGTTTTTGTTCCCACTGGGTTTTACTTCGTTACCTCACTTTTGTTCAGTTGTTATGCATCTATACTTGTACATGAGTACCTAACATGGCTTCATATTATATGGACTCATCATTTTTCATACCCCAGTTGTGTTTCCGGGGGGGTGTTGGGGTACATGCTCAACTACATACTTAGTAAAATACTCATTTTTTCCATTTTTCCTACTATTTAGGAGGACTGCTATTTATAGCAGGTCTATTTTTATCTGATGGATTCCTATATGAAATAACATGAGAAAATACCATGGGTTTCCAAAATCATGGGCTCATAAACCACCATTAGGAAAATTCTTGTTTTTTAGCTACCCTTAGGCCAATTCCTATTTTTTAGCCACCATTAGGCAAATTCCTATTTTTAGGAGATAATTCCTATTTCCTTAATTTTAGGAGATATTTCCTATTTCATGGATATAGAGCGCATTTTAGTAAGAATATTATCCTCCTAGCGAATTGAGCATTACCCATATAATACTTGGAGTTAAATCACTTAACTTATTTACTAACTTTCCATAATTAGCAAATTCTCACTCAATTAGGACTTTAGTTCCATTCTTGGACTATAGTCTTATTCTAGGAGATTTTTTCTATTATGGAATGCATGTTGACTTCATGTAGATTTCTCACTAAGTTTGCACCTATATTTTTGGCCTTTTCTTATTATTAACAACTTTTGACTTTATTTAATTGTTGTTATTGGGAGAATTTATTTTTTTACTTGAGCATGCACATGGAAATCCCAACTTGGTGCACATTACTCCTCATGTGGAGAGTCCTATATATTTTACTCATTATCAATGATTAATACGTTGTGATTAGAGTTCGTTTCTTAGTCTCTTATGTGTGAAGATTGATTCTATTTTTCTCTCTCTCCTCTCTCTTTTGCAATTAACTAGTGTAGTATTTCCTTCTCACAATTAAGTCTTGGATTGTGGTTTAATCCTATAGCTAGGATAGGATATTGGTACCTGGATGAATACCATACCATCATCAGGGTATATGGATTTGAGAAAGAACCCTACAAACTACCTATCTTCTTAACACCAAGTATTTTTTCCTTGGAATATATCAGGAAAAGAGTGTTGGAAAATCACTTCCTCTTTGCTCACACAGAAAGGCCATTACCTTCYAGTTATCATAGGAGGTTGGTTCCCTTTTGGTTAAGCAAAGGATARATTTTGTTGTAGTGGAAAATAAGATTAAAAAAATTGATTTTGACAAAGGGAAGGGATCGGTATATGACCCACATATCATGTCAACAAGGAAACTATCCTAGAAGCACCATCCCAACGCTTTGGTAGAAAGAATTGCAAATCTAGGTTCTTGGGAGGAAATTAGATAGATCCTAGGAAGTGAGATCCCTAGTCAAGCAACCTCATTAGACTAGGCCAACACAATTCAAGTTAACCAACATGGGAAAAGTACATTCCAAGAGATGTAGTCTGGAATGGAGGTGGAAGAGCAACAAAGAAAAAATCCTAAAGGGGATGAATAAGTGGAAATGGAGGATAGTATGACAAGATCCTTGGATAAATGGAAGGGAGTATTGAAAATAGCTTAATGAAAAATTGAAGTTGAGGAAAACCTTAAGGGGCAATCCCTAACCATTTAACATCTCTTCTCAGTTTTGTTGTCAGTAGGACAATCAAGCAAACCTATGCAGGTGAAGGATCAATAGACAAAAAACATTATTTTTTCTCTCATTACCTAAATATCAAAAAACAAAATTGGGAGTTGAAGAAGGATATGTACCCTGGAGCAGGGGGGATACAACTAATTTTTTTTTTCTATCAATAGTGGATTACCAACAAGGAAAATTAAATTTGTCCCTATTGGAATATATGGTTCCAAAGCACCTCTCTCCAATAGATTAAAAAATAACTCATATAATATTCCACTAGTTGATATAATTGAATTTCACCAACAATCAAGTGACATGTTGTACAAAGTGGTGCTTCAATATTTTGATAGTGAAAAGAAGATGAAGGAAATGGTACTTAAAATATACTGACATCATAAGTGAGAGAAAGTGGTTGCCAAATCAAAACAAACAAGGATAGTTGAATTAGAAAAGAAGATAATAGAAGGACCCCACTACTGTGGGGGATTTAATGAGGGAAAAGGACATTGAAATCAAAGTCCTAAAGAAGAAATTGAATATCCCTGAGGCATAGCATGTGGAAACTCCAAAATTTTAGGAAAAATATGAGAATAAAGAGAATTATATCATCATCTGGTGGGAATCGAGAAGTTCATGAAGAGGTTATAAGAGGAAAATGAGGCCCTTAAAAATTAGAAAGCTCAACTAATCTAAGTAGTAAAATAAGGGACAATGCAAGATCCCTTGGTAGACCTAGTATAAGGTTTGAATAAGGTAATGGATGAACTTTGTGTGAAGAAAATCATTGTCTGCACGCTAGAGCACAAGGGTTATCCCAGGATCAACATTCTTCCGTAGTTAATATTTCCCTCTATCAGTTGGTTTATGCCATCATACCTTAATTTATCAGACTCATATAATAACATAAAAGACAAAAAGAGAAACCTTTCACCTGAAAGACGAACTTTCTCTGAAAGATATCCTATAAATCACTAAGTAAAGACCATCAGTAAATTGACTAGATCGAAAGATCTGGAGAACCATTTCACCCATAAAATGCTACAGAGTCTAATTGGGCCTCTAAGGTGGGTTTGGTTCCTAATTTTGAGTCAAAGGATATTAGAACCCTCAACATAATTGGCGCCGGGAGGGATTGATTGAATGAATGGCTAATGACATTTCTGATAATATATTTTGCATAGCCTACAAATACAAAACATCCCACATGCATCGCTAGTCATTCTCAAGACAACCCACATATAGAGAGTACTCCCAAAACAAGTAACTCACCCCAACATGAGTAATTAGAACACCTATTCCTTAAAATACCTTACTCTCTTCTCCATGAGGAGTTGAACCAGTTTAGAAGAATCACAAGAGCTTACACCCGACAAATTGGATTGTTACCCTTAGCTCCGTTATTTCCTCGTAGAAAACAAGTAAGAAGACCCGTTGTTGACACACTTGAATAGTTTTTTGTTCACATAGTAGAATACATGATAGATGTTTCCCTCACTGAGATCGAACAACCCCTTAATATGATCCCCAAAACACCAATTGGTAACTACTTTGAGCCTGGCGATTTTGAATCTGAGGAGGAAGGGTCTAACTCAGGTCGCTCAACTTTAGAATCAGATGACATGGAGGATAATAACGATAATAATGAAGAAATGGGAAATCAACCTCAAAATAATCAACCATGGTTTTCCAAAGATTCTCTGGGAATCCCAGGATGGGTACATAACCTCCTCTGGCATCCAAAAAAATTACTTCCCAAATTTGACCCTGAAATCTTTGGATTTCCTGAAGACCATATTAAAAATTCCATACTAGCTATAAGACTGATGAACATACAACATGAGGATGTAGTGTGTAGGATTTTTCCATATACCTTTGAGAGTTCAGCCTCAACTTGGCATTTTAACTTTCTTGTGTGGTCCATAACTAGTTGGACAAAGTTTGGAAAAGATTTCTTAGACAAATTTACAGAAGAAACCACCACATGAGATTTAATGGATAAAATGGTCGCCGCCACCATGATTTCAAAGGAGAATGTTAAATATTTCAATCAACGGTTTACTACTATCTTGAAAAAATTTCAATGTGAAGCTAAACCTACTAAGGAGTTGTAGATTGAGGTATATGTAATGCTCTCCATGCTTCCATTTCCATGTTTGTGAAAAGGGCTACCAAACATACCCTAGATGAAAATTTCAAGGAAGCCAAAATGATTGAATTCCAAATGAAGGGATGCAAAGAGGTCCAGGTCTCACTAGTTAAGAAGGAAGTTCAACCTCCACCTAGGAGAGGACTTTTTTTGAGTAGACCCTTGGGAAAACAAACAAAACAATGTCTCGAAAAGGGAGGTGGGGACATAGAAGACCTACAACGAATGATAAAGAAAATTTTGAATGAAATTGTAGACATGAAAAGAAGTGTTGGGGAAGGAGACCAAGGTCAAAGGCCTTATAAACCCTTTTTTAAAAGAAACCCTCCTTTCAAAGCGATTGAACTTCACCCCGCCAACTTAAACATTGACCTATGTAATGTAGCATCCGACTCTTTTTGTACATACCATCAAGAGAAACATTTCTAAATATATTGTCCCCAATGGGTGAACGCTATGAATTTAATGGCCAATTGGTTAATAGACAAAGTTTCTCTTACCAAACAATCAAGTTGCTCAATGATAAATATTTCTGATCAGGAATAAGTTGAGCGTCAGAATAAACAACCATGTTGTTGTGGGATCCTGACTTGCCGATGCCTCTCGACGATGTATTTGAGGTCTAGGAACCACCCACTGAGGTTTTAGATGTAAAAATGCGAATTAAGGGTCAATCAGTCCCAAATGATCCCACCATCGTTAAATCCTCGAGAGGGAAACAAACAATCGATTACTTGAAAGAATCATTTGTCTCCCAAAGAAATCCTATAAACATACACACACAGGAAGCCCCTAAGCTGGACTACAACATAGTATAATACTTAAATAAGTTGAAGGCTAATGTGTCGGTCATGGAAATGTGTAGGATTCCCTAGCAAAAGGATTTTCTATTACATGCCTTAAATTCAATAGAAGCCCTTATAATGAGCATTGACCTAGGTGAGGTCCCATCTCCCACAGATTTAAAGAAAAAACCGAATGTGAACGCTTTCACTTTAGACAAAGGAGGAAATAATTTTGTCCCACTTTTCATTTTAACGTTTGAAGTCTTCAACAAACACATGCATARTTTCTCAGTCGATTTAGGGGCATCCTCCAATGTCATGCCATTGTCAATCTGCAAGAAATTGAACACAATCMTGCTCAAAAGTGATAAACATGTTATACAACTAGACATGACCAAGGTAAAATGTATTGGGGAAGACAAATATGTCATGATCATAATGGCTACACACCCAAATATTTTTCAATTAATTGACATAATTGTAGTAGATATCCCAGAGGATTATGGACTACTACTTAGTCAAGATTGATCCAAGAAATTGAATGGATACTTTAGTATGGACTGGGCTCACCTATGGTTTCCATTAAAGGGGCATACCAACATTATTAGGATCAATAGGGAAAGATATCTCAAACATACTGTCATCGATTTAGAATCCTTCAATGAACCCTCGTCGATAGGTTTCTCTGTGCCAGGAAACTACTCCTGTAATTCTAATTTCGGCAATTTTTCCCCTCTATCATCTGATGTACTTCTCACTCAAAACTATGAAATGAATTTTCAAGTAAATCTACTGGTAGCCGTAGAAGAAAGCATCATCTGTCAGGAGTCTCTGTTGGAAACAATAGACAAGGAATACAGAGATGAGAAAATAACTAGGCCTGAAGTTGCTAAATTTGGCACACAAGTTTGGATGTTGTACTTTGATGGTTCTAAATCACAAGAAGGGTCGGGAGCAAGATGAATTCTCATTGAACCAAAGGGGAAGCAAAATTTCCTATCTTGCAGTCTAGAATTTGAATGAACCAATAACACTATTGAGTATGAAGCTCTAGTTCAAGGAATGAAGAAAGCCATAGACTTAAACATTAAAGAACTAAATTGTTTGGGGACTCTGAAATTATTGTTAGGCAAGTGAAGAATACTATCCATTGCAATTCACCCCACTTGAGAAATTACCAACAAGAGGTGCATAGATTAATATAACATTTTGAGTCCTTCAATCTTACTGTTGTTCCCAGAACAAAGAATACTCTTGTTGATTCCCTAGCCACTGCATCCTCAAGGTTATCCCCTTTAGAAGACTATGAAGCCTCTAGGTTCATTGTGGAACTACTCTACAAACCATCAATACCCAACAATATTTCTAATTGGAAGGTTTTTGAAGGAGATGAACAGATTGTAGATTTTCTAGCTAATCAAGAGAATTTTAAATATTTGGCTATTGATGATGAGGTATTCCAAGAGAAACTGGGAGAAACCGATTTCCACGAACAAAATAATGGAACATATCACTCTAATAATAAACCAAGGTTTCACACGACACCAAAAGGGGTAGCCAATTTGGAAAACCTTTTTGACCTTAGGGAAAGATTTAAAGGGTCAAAGAATACAAAAACATGGAGTTCATGTCCTATATAYAGGACTATAAACCTAGGAACCCTGAAAAAAGCTAAGAATGTAAATCTAGGTAAAGCAATGTCTAAAGAAGACAAKAAATCTTATCTCAAACTTTTTAGAGAATATCAAGATGTCTTTACATGGTCCTACCGAGAATTGAAAACTTATGACACTCACATTATCCAACACCTAATCCCGTTAAAATATAGAGTAAAACCCTTMCAAGAAAATCTTAGGAGCTACCATCCATCTCTGGAACCCCTAATGTATCAAGAGTTAAAGAAAGTTTTATATGCTAAGATTATCTTTCAGGTTAGACACTCTTCATGGATAGCCAATTTGGTTCCTATGAGGAAAAATTCCAGGGAGATTCGCTTGTGTGTAGATTTTAAAAACCTTAACAGAGAATCAAAAAAGGATAACTACCCATTCCCACCCATGGGACAACTCTTGTAGACTATGCCCATCTTTGAAATATTTTCCCTTCTAGATAGCTTCTCAGGTTATAACCAGGTCCTAGTTTTAGAGGAAGACCGATTGAATACTACCTTCTGGACCAAGTGGGGAACTTTTGATTATAAATGCATGCCCTTTGGGTTGATTAATGCAGGGGAAACCTTCCAAAGGGCCATGGACGTAGCTTTTTAGGGATTTATTAACAAATGTGTAGTAGTATATTTGGACGATGTGACAGTGTATTAAAAGAGCAGAGAAGACCACATCCAATATCTAACCCATATTTTTGAAAGGTGTAGAAAATATGGAATATCATTAAAACCTAAGAAAACTATCTTTGGTGTTGAGGAAGGGAAACTACTAGGTCATATTATATCTCAAGAAGTAATTCATATATATCCTGAACATATAAAGAAAATATCTCAGATTCCCTTGCCCCATAACAAAAAGGCTATGCAATCCTTATTTGGGAAAATTAACTTTGTGAGGAAGTTCACACCCAATTTCGATGAAACTGTCAAACCATTACAAAAAATGATTTGCAAGGATGCAAAGTTTAAGTGGGATGATGAGTGAAAAGGGGCCTTCAAAAATATCAAGATTGCAATCTCTCAAGCTTCGGTGCTGCGAATTCCCAACTTTAGTAAATATTTTTTCCTCTATACTTTTGCCTCCGACCATTCCTTAGTTGTAATGTTGACCCAAAAGTATGATGAAAACAATGAGGCACCGATATCATTTATGAGCACTAATCTCCAATGAGCCTAATTGAACTACCCTTCTATAGACAAACAAGCTTATGCAGTATACAAAGCAGTAAAACATTTCAGATCTTACATCCTGGAAAATCACACCAATGTCATCGTGCCTCATCCCGCTCTCTGATCCCTATTCACTCAACAAGAGATGGGAGAGAGAAGGGGAAATTGGATGGCAGTTGTCCAGGAATTTGATCTAGATATTAAAACTTCCAAACTAATTAAGGGACAATGATTGTGTAAACTAGCTGCAGAATCCCAAGATCTAATAAATGAAGACCTTGGGTGGGAGAATGAGTTAGCATTATGGTGCAGTGAAGATTTATACATTACCCCAGGGAAATAATCTTGGTATGGAAAATTTATTTACCTCCTTCATCATGGGACTTGCCCAGAAAACCTAAGCCCTAAGGAAAGGAGAGTTGTGAAGGCTAAAATCTGTGCAATATCGCCTTGTAAATTCAATACCTTTTCACGTAATTTATGATGGACTAATCTTGATATGTCTTGAACGTGAAGATGTAGAAAATTTTCTGAGGGAGCTCCATGATGGTCCTACGGGTTGACGGAGAACCCCTTCCCTCCAAAGGGCTGCTTGACCTCCCGGTGTTGGATCGTTTCAAATACTGAGTCAAAGTGACTCTTTGGGTTCCTTTTTTCTCCTGGTGACCATGGATATGAATGTGGGCCTATCCCTTCACAACTCAAGCTTCAGGGATATTCCAAAATATTCCTTCTTTTCTTCCCAAAATGTGCTACTCCGAATCTCCAATCTATCTCCACACATCTCCTCAAACCTCCTTGCCCATTATGGTTCGGGTTTTGTGACTTCGCAAAACTCCAGGTTTCTCACCTGCAAATCTCCGAACTTCCGATTCCAAAACTCCCCAATCCATTTCCATGTGCTCCTCTCGTGATCAATGACCGAGATCAAATCGATATTTCATGCCTCACAACCCTGCACTTACAGTCCTTCCATATTTCTTGAACCACAAAATGATCAAATTCCCTACGACTATCCTCCTCGTAGCTCTACCAGATCTGATGGTCTGGAATCATTTTCCTTCCTCCTCTTGGAACAAATCTCATCCACTGATTTTCAATGAAGACTTCAGGGACTTCTTTCCTTTAATATTTCTGCCGCTCTCCCTCCTGAGATTAACTTACTTGGCTTTCTCTGGTTCCTCTGAAAACCTACTTCAACACTTAGTCGAAATCACGATCCGTGCACAGCTTGCAACAAATTTTCATCCACAACTTAACTTCTCCTTGTGGATGGCTTCTCACTCCTTGCGACTGTTCTCCAACCGCTTCTATCTCCCATGAATGAAATCACACTACTTCTCCCAAGATTTCATATTTGAAAACTCTGTCACGCACTCCTTGCGGATGTCGATGCACTCCTTGCATGCATAAGTTTCACACTAACTCTCCTGAGCTTCGAGTCGAAACAGACTCGGTCACGCACTCCTTGCAGAAACTATGCACACCTTTCACTTTCTCAATGAAGAGAAACAATTGAAACTTATTCACTCTTCACAGTGATTCATACATTCAACAATGTAAATAAAGTCATGGATTCAAGAACAAGAAATAACAGAGAATTGAAAAATAACAGAAAGGCTACCATTCATTCAGGCAGGCACATAACAACACACATTTGGAACAATATTCCTCTGTTATATTCATTCAACTGAAACTTACATACATTCATACTCTGTTCTTCACTACTCCTTAGCACATATACTACTGATCGACTATATTCTATCATCAATCTACCAACAACAACCACTACTGGGAAATATTACAAAGCTTTATACAAAAGGGGTGCTCTTCGAGTTCCCCCCCGCAACTACTCTATGCTATCTTATCAGAATTAAATGCTATCAAATACTTAAAATCTATTACAATAAATATTGAGTCAGACAGATGAGAGAAAAATCTCTAGATCTGTACTGCAATATTTCACATTAAACAAAATACATCTCCTCATCAATATTACGCGATGGCTCAGCTTCCGATCATTAAAGATATTCATATCTCAATTTTTTTGTTAGATATTACATTAACATATTAATCTTTGAAATTAAAAATGTTTCAAAATACGTGCTAGTGCGCCTAGTTGTCCCCCGCTTGTGCTTTGCTGACGATGCTCCTCCATCATACTCCCCTGGCTGAAAAATTCATGGACTCCTGTCTGTGAGCTCCTGCATCAATATTCCATGCTTTTGGATCTCTAATTCACCAACCTAACTTGCATTCTCTATTGGTCGTCCTTTCCATTTCACTAAATATTCAAAATACGTCTTCCTTCGAGTCTTCTTACCAACTTGTTGATCTATGATCTTTTCCATATGTATCTTCCTTGCTACAAGCATTTGTTTCTCCCACTGAATCTTTCTTTGATCTCCCGATCCTTCGATTCTATCTTCCCTGTAAGGATACATGTATGAAATGTTTAATATGGTTGATATACCCACATCTTATGGTAGTTCTAACTCATAATCATTCTCACCAAACCTCCTCAAAATTTTACATGACACTATCTTTTTTACCTTTGGCTAATTGTATGTTCCCCTCGGGAGTATTTCCTTCGTCAAATGTGTTGGAACTTGATCTCAAATTCAAATTCAAGTTTCCTCCTGTGTTTATCAACTTTGTTCTTGTATTCATTGTTGGTCTTCTTCAACTTCTCCATGATCTGATTGTGAAGCTCCTGCATATCTGCAGTGAAGTCTTAAGCTCCGACGCTCCTAAATTTTCTTTGCTTCAGATCTCTTAACTTTGAAACTACTCTCGGATTCATTCCATACATAATTTGAAACAAACTTTTCCGAGTGCTCCTGTTCATTGAGTCATTATATGCAAACTAGTCTTGTGCTAGAATCTGATCCCACTGACTATGGTGTTCAATGACCAAACTCCTCAACAAATCTCCTAAACGTTTTATTCACCACTTCGATCTGTCCATCCATTTGTGGATGATATGAAGAACTAAAAGTTAGCTCTGTCCCCAAATTTTTCCACAACGTCCTCTAGAAATGACCAACAAATTTGGTATCCCTGTCTGAAACTATACTCCTGGGAAATCCATGGAGTCTCACAACCTCTTTGAAAAAAAATTTCGCAACATGCATTGCATCACTGGTCTTCTGGCATGGGATAATGTGTGCCATCTTCAAAATTTTTTCCACCACCACATATATGGAATCACTTCCTCTTTGTTTCCTTGACAATCCCAACACAAAATCAATGCTTATTGCATCCCAAGGCCTCTCTAGAATAGGCGATGGATGATACAACCCAGTGTTTTGGTTCTTCCCCTTGGCATACTAACAAATATTACAATTGTTCACAAATATATTCACCTCTTCTCTCATACCTAGCCAATAATATGAACTAGTTAATTGGGAAAATATTTT
Organism: Picea sitchensis; assembly: GCA_010110895.2. Lineage (NCBI taxonomy): Eukaryota > Viridiplantae > Streptophyta > Pinopsida > Pinales > Pinaceae > Picea > Picea sitchensis. Next base: position 224,393 of record SNQJ01S0010882.1, on the reverse strand, counting down.
GTCAYKGCCAAAATGTCCGGCTAGACCTCCACTATGATTTTCCTTCAACAAATTCTCCCTCATCGAGCATCTTGGTATGCACAACTRGCATCCTTTGAACAAAAACCCATCCTGAATCATATATTCATCCCACTGGCTTCTATCTCTGAGCACAAGATTCCCACATGCTTCATATGCCTCTCCAAAATATGGATCACTGTGGTACATTTCCTTAAGGTGGTCAAACCCCAAGGTCTTGACTTGAAATTCCTGCATAATCAAAATCCTCCTGCTCAATGCATCAAAAACCTTCTTATCATTTCTAGAAATATGTTTAATGAAAAAAGTGAATTTTTTCATAAACTCTACCCACTTAGCATGTCTCTGGTTTAACTTCTCTTGTCTGGTTATGAATTGCAAAGCGTGATTGTCACTATAAAAAACTAACTTTTTGGGAACAAGATAGTGCCTCCATTTCTTCAAGGCTTGAATTGTGGCATAGAACTCCTTGTCATATATGGAGTACTTCTTTTTAGCTTCATTCAACTTCTCGCTGAAATAAGTAATAGGTTTGTTGTCTTGACTTAAGACTACTCTAATTGCAACTCCTCTCGCATCACATCTCACCTGAAATGTCTTCCCGATATCCGATAATACCAGAATCGGTTATTCAGTTATTTTCTCCTTCAATATGTTGAAGCTCCTCTCAACCTCTTCTGTCCATTTGAAATACTTGTGTCTTTTCTTCACTGTATCCATCATTTGAGCACTAATCCCACTAAAATTTCTGATGAACTTCTGACATAAACTTGCTAATCCATGGAAGCTTCTTACCTCAAAGATATTCTTTGGTGACGACCATTCTCTGATTGATTTCACCTTTTCGGGATCCATATTCAACTCATTTGAGGAAATCACAAAACCCAAATATATGAGTTATGTCTTCATGCAAGAGGACCTTTTCAAATTAATCAACAACTTCTCTTGCTGCAACCTCCTCATCACCAATGTCAAATGTCTCAAGTGCTCCTTCTTAGTCTTGTTAAACACAAGTATATCATCTAGATATACAATCAAAAACTTACCAATAAAATATTTTAACACTTCATTCATCAATCTCATAAAAGTACTCGGGGCATTCGTTAAGCCAAATGGCATAACAAGCCATTCATACAACACCTCATTCGTCTTGAATGTTGTTTTCCACTCATCACCTTCTCTCATTCTTATCCGGTGATATCCTCTTTTCAAATCTATTTTTGAAAAATAGTTGGCCCCACTCAGGCAATCCATAAAGTCATCCATCCTTGGTAACGAAAATTTGTATATGATGGTGATCTTGTTTATGACCCTCGAGTCTGTACACATTCTCCATCCTCCATCCTTCTTGGGACTTAATACATTTGGCACTGCACATGGACTCAAGATTTATCTAACCAATCCTTTGTCTAACAAATCCTGAACCTATCTTTTCACCTCCTCATTCTCTTGAGGTGTCAATTTGTATGCTTCTTTATTCAGCAGGCTTGCTCCTAGTATCAAGTCAATGTGATGATTGATGCTTCTGATAGGTGGAAATGAGTTTTGGAAACTCATCCACTACAATGTCAGAAAAATTATCTAACAGTTCCTGAACTTCCTTAGGAATATATTCCATTGAAGTACTCGTAAGGATAACCCTCGGCTTCCTAACTACAACAAACTTCTTATCCCGTTCCTTCTTTACTTCATTCAGGAGTTCCTTCCCACCCATGAGAAGTATGTTTTCACTAGCTTCATCCTTCACCTTCTTTTCTTCAATTGGTAGCAATATGTGTGTCCTACCATTCTTCTCTAAGGTGCATGTATTCCTCCTCCCATCATGAATAATATTCCTGTCATATTGCCACAGTCTTCCCAAAAAAACATGACATACATCCATGGGAATCACGTCACACATAATTTTGTCTTTATATCCTCCTATTTTAAATTCAACCAGAAATTGTTGAGTGGCTGTTACTTGATGGCCTTTCTGCAACCATGAGACTTTATACGACATTGGATGTGAAATAATCTCCAACTCTAGATTTTCCACCATCTCCGTGGATACTAAGTTTCCAATGCTTTTCCTTCATTTTGCAAGTTGTCCTGAACAAAATTTTCCATTGTGCTTGTTTTTCAGTTTTTGGCTCTTGCTTCAAAAGAACCTTCTTCATCATTAAGGATTTCCCATCGTCTACACCTTTTGCCTCAACATCTCTCTTCTGTTCTTCCAAAATGTGAGCTTCACCTCCTTTCTTCCTCTTAGGACAATCCTAAGACATGTGTCATATTTTTACACAGGGATAACACCTTACTTCTCCTCCTCTGCCTCTTCCTCTTCCTCTAGGAAAAGAGTTTCTACCACCACCTTGTCTTCCTCGGGAAATTCCTCCTCTTTCAGAGTGACTATGTGGTTTCCCTACCTCATCCTTGGGCTTCTGTGATTTATCCTGGGCAACTCCTTTGCCTCTGTTCAAACTTCGACATTTGTTTTGTTGACTCTTTTTCATGGCCAACTTCTCTTCTTCCTTCAACACCATTTGATACGCATCCTCTACTATCCTGACTGTCGCCATGCGGATTTCATCCTGGATATCATATCTTGGGCCATTAATGTATCTAACATCTTTCTCTTCATCTCTCTCTCTCTGTCCAGCTCTAATGTTGAAATTTTAGAACTCCTATGTGTACTCCTTCACAGTCAATCCTCTCCATCTCAGGTTATACATCCTCCCGAACAAACTTATATGGTAATCCTTTTGTATGAATTTCTCCTTTAGATTGGTTACCATTCAATCCCAACTCTTGATCTTTCATTTTCCCTTGCTCCTCCCGTCGACCTGCAGTTTATCCCACCGCAATGATGCATGTCCTTTTAACCTAGTGAAAACATGTCTTGCCTTTTTCTCTTCTTCGACATCCTCATAGTCAAAATACTTGTCCATCGCTCGTATCTAATCAATAAATTCTTCTTTGTCTAAATTTCCTTCATACATAGGGATGTCAATCTTCACTTTGCTTCCCAATTTGAAAATCGCTGTCAACAAGTGCTCTTCCACAACATCCTCAACTACAGCTTCCTCGACTTCTAATTCTTCTATTTCTACCTCGCTGACATCTCCAACATCAGGCACTCTCCTTTTTGTTATCTCCATGGAATCCAACCTTGCATGAATTTCTCTCATATCCCTTTCCATAGCTCTATTGGCTATGGGTGGCTATGCACGTCTTCTAGGTGGCATTGTGCTGACGCTTCTGATACCTCTCGTCGATACCAGTTTACCTTTATCCCTACAAAAGTCAATTCTATACTTGCTCTGATACCACTCTGACGCATACCCCATTCCCCCCGTAGGGCTGCTTGACCTCCCAGTCTTGGATCGTTTAAAATACTGAGTCAAAGCAACTCTTTGGGTCCCTTTTTCCTCCTGGTGAGCACGGATATGACCATGGGCCTATCCCTTCGCAACTCAGTCTTTGGGGATATTATGAAATCTTCCTTCTCTTCTTCCCAAAGTGCGCTACTCCGAATCTCTGAGCTCTCGCCACACGTATCCTCAAACCCGCTGGCCCCGATATGGTTTGGGTTTCACGACTTTGTGAAACTCCAGGTTTATCACCTACAAACCTTCGAACTTCTGATTCCTGAACTCCCCAATCCATTGCCACGTGCTCCTCTCATGATCAATGACTGAGATCAAATCATGATTTTGGACCTTGCAAACCTGCACTTACACTCCTTCCATATTTCCTGAACCATGAAATTCTGAAATTCCCTACGACTATCCTCCTCGTATCTCTACTAGATATGATGTTATAGAACCGTTCAACTTCCTCCTCTCATAACAAATATCGTCCATTTCTTTTCAGTGAAGACTTCATGGACTTCTTTCCTTGAATATTTCTTCCACTCTCCCTCCTAAGCTTAACTTGGCTTTCTCTGGTTCCTATGAACACCTCCTCCGACACTTAGTCAAAATCTCGATCTGTTCACACCTTGAAACATATTTTCATCCACAACTTAACTTCTCCTTATGGATGGATTCACACTCATTACGACTGTTCTCCAACCTCTTATGTCTCCCGTGACTAAAATCACACTTGTTAAGCTCTAATATTGACTCATTACCCCTTAATTGGGGCATATTACATTAGTAATGTTATTTTATTTATGTCAGATTTATTCCATTAGTTTTAATTATTCCTCCTAGTCTCATATATATACCCATTTGGAATCATCTTGTACTTGAACATTTATGTGGGGTAAAAGGAGGTTGCCCCCTTGAAAAGGATTATTATATGAGATTCTCTCTTTTTCAAGGCATTGAGTACTTATTCTAAGGTTTTCTATGCTATATTGATATTTGTTTCTTAACATATGGTATTAGAGCTCAAGGTCTTGGGGTTTCACTGCTACATTTGAGACACCGTGGAATTTTCTCTATAACTTTTTTTATACAACGATTCAAAAGGAGGATTGGAGTATATTTAGTAGATGAATCAAGGTATGTTGGGTTAAAAATTCAGCGCCTGAGGCCTTATACTTTCAGAGATACAACCTTTGTAAGATAGGGTTTTGGAATCATCCTGAATTGAGTCATTGCATAATTTTCTCTATAAACATTTTTCTTTAATGTTTCAGACCCTAAACTCTAGAGGCTATTCTCATAAATTAGTAAGGTATCTGTGGTAGAAATTTCATCTTCTGGGTCATCGTAAATTTGTAGATATACCCTGTGTAAGATATGGTATCTGACTAGTCCTATTGACTAGTCTCAAGAACGTGTTCTGGGTAAAAAAATCATAAATTATTCCTAGAGTATCCAAATTGAGTGAGACTAGTTGCATTGGATAGTGGACAGACCATAGTAGTTCTGGTACGAGTTTCCGAATTTTATATCAATTATTTTGTGCGGAGCATGCTATACAAGAGAGATCTCCTGGAAAGGCCAAAAATCAACAAGTTGTGGGGAAGTTACCATAAATTCCACTTGGCACAACCAATTTTTATCAGACCTGTGGAATTGAAGGGAAGAAATATTAGAGACCTATAAAACATAAAATTTCATACTCAGAAGGACCAAAATTTTGGAGATATAATAAAAGGAAGATTGTCTAGCAGAACCACCTAAAAATCAAGGTTTAAAGTGATACTTGGCCAACATGCCACCAGAAAAGGGAACTTCCACACCAAATAAGCCTCCAGAAAATCCTACTTGGACTCTTGATGAAGGTGAAGAAATGCATAGGGACATAAATGATTTACAA
>SNQJ01S0010882.1:171070-219115 GCA_010110895.2 Picea sitchensis | reverse complement strand
GTTGCAAAAGATTGGTACTATGGCATACAAATTGGAGTTTCTTGCATCTTCACGAGTACACCCAGTTTTCCATGTTTCATGATTAAAGAAGGTTATAGGTGACAAGATCCCAGTTCAAACTATATTTCTAGAACTTGACGAGGAAGGAAAAATCATATTGGATCCTGAAGCCATCGCTGACACACGAATTCACTAGCTAAGGAATAGATCCATTTCAGAGTATCTCATTAAATGGAGGAAACTACCAGCTGAAGATTCCACTTAGGAAGATGAGTCTTTTATACAAAAGCATCCGGAGTTACTCAAGCGTTGTAGAAAACACTTGTCTCAAGGGGAGGGGCATGTTAAGCCCTAATATTGGCTCATTACCGCTTAATTGGGGCATTATACATTAGTAATGTTATTTTATTTATGTCGGCTTTATTCCATTAGCTGTAATTATACCTCCTAGTCTCCTATATATATACCAAGGAGACATTTTCATTTGGAATCATCTTGTACTTGAACATTTATGTGGGGTAAAAGGAATTTGCCCCCTCGAAGAGGCTTATTATCTGAAATTCTCTCTTTTTCAAGGGGCTGAGTACTTATTCTAAGGTTTTTCTATGCTATATTGATATTTGGTTCTTAACAACACTACTTCTCCTGAGATTTCGTATCTGAAAACTCTGTCACACACTCCTTGTGGATGTCGATGCATTCCTTGCATGCATAAGTTTCACTCTAACTCTCCTGAGCTTCAAGTCGAAACATAATTGTTCACGCACTCCTCGCGGACACTATGCACACCTTGCACTCATTGAACAAAGAGAAACAATTGAAACTTATTCACTCTTCAAAGTGATTCATGCATTCAAAAATGAAAATGCAGTCATGGATTCAAGAACAAGAAATAATAGAGAATTAAAAAATAACAAAAAGGCTACCATTCATTCAGGCAGACACATAAAAACACACATTTGGAACAATATTCCTCTGTTATATTCATTCAAATGAAAATTACATACATTCATACACTGTTCTTCACTAATCCTTAGCACATACACTACTGATCGACTATCATTTATCAACAGTCTACCAACAACAACCACTACTGGAAAATATTACAAAGCTTTATACAAAAGGGGTGCTCTTCGAGTCCCCNCAGGCAGACACATAAAAACACACATTTGGAACAATATTCCTCTGTTATATTCATTCAAATGAAAATTACATACATTCATACACTGTTCTTCACTAATCCTTAGCACATACACTACTGATCGACTATCATTTATCAACAGTCTAACAACAACAACCACTACTAGAAAATATTACAAAGCTTTATACAAAAGGGGTGCTCTTCGAGTCCCCCCCCCACCAACTACTCTACGCTATCTTATCAGAATTAAATGCTATCAACTACTTAACAACTATTACAATAAATATTGAGTCAGACAGATGAGAGCGAAATCTCTAGATTTGTACTGCAATCTTTCACATTAAACAAAATACATCTCCTCATCGATCTTACGCGATGGCTCAACCTCCGATCATTAAAGATATTCATATCTCAAAAGTTTTGTCAGATATTACATTAATACATTGATCTTTGAAGTTTAAAATGTTTCAAAATACGTGCTAGTGCGCCCAGGTGTCTCCCGCTTGTGCTTTGCTGGAGATGCTACTGCATTAGGGGTGGACACTTTGCAGGGGATACAACAACTCACAAAATATTAAGAGTCATTTATTTCTGGCCTTCTCTGTTTAGGGACACTCATACATACACTATGTTGTTCCTGAGATTACACTTAAGGCTTAGAAGCATAATGTCAAGGCATCATAAATATAAAGGTTGATTTTAAGAAGTGCTTTTTCTTGCAATAATTATATAATACTCAATTCCTAAAATGAAAATAAAAACAAAACAGTATAGAGGTCGTAATTTGTCGTCCGATTCAATTTATGAAATCAGGTGAGGTGAGAGAAACTTAGAAAACTATTAAACAAAACAAGGCATCAATGTAGAGATGAATCTTATCCTGTTCACAGTAGAAGAAAATAAAGCATGCACTCTTGAAAGGATATAAGATTTAATTATCCAAGTAGCTTGCAGGTCTTGTATTTACTGACAACAAATACAGAGGAAAAACTTCTTTCTTAACAAACAACCGGTTTGATGTGATTACAATAGCTGTGTTAGTAAATTGTAAACACTCACTTATCAAAAAGACATTTAAAGAAATAAGAAATATGGAGTACAAAGGGGAAACACAACTTAGACTGCACAAAGATTGGAATCCCTGTCTGCACTTGTATTAATTCTCACAAAGGAGATTTTATCTTAATTACATTTGACAAGAAGCAACCCTTTGTTCAATATTTGAAATATGTATTTATACAAAAGGTTCGCAACCCTAAGCGGTTGGAATTCTCCTTATTTCTAAAATAGTAAAAATTACAAAATGTGAAATTTGAAACGCTTCACTTGCATCTCTTCTGTCTCTTCGCCGTCCGTTGTGAGGACATTTTTCCCATATTTTCATCCGACTGAGACATATAGTCTCTAATCATGGTCTGTACATATGATGTGTACAGGCTATCTCATTGGTTTACGGAGGTGCATCCTTTTCTTGGATGAATACATTTAACACATTTGCTCACAAATTGCACCACCATCTTGGAGGGCTCTGTTGTATCATTTGCTTCAAAGGTATACAAAATATTTTCTATATGAGGCATCAAAGGTATACAAAATATTTTCTATATGAGGCAGTTTATCTTCCATCCTACTAGCTTCTAGAGATAAAGACTGTAATCTTAATCTAGGGTTGACTATCCATTTATTTATTAGAGTAAGATCAACCTGTTTCAATTGTAAAATTTCGGCCCGACCTGCCTCCATACTTGCGTTGAAATTAGATTGATTTTTTGTCATATCAATCTGTCCCAGGTCTCCACAGATATTATCTCTTCCCACGTACAATGATTCTTTGTCAAGATCATAGAAATATTGTTCACAAGCCTTTTTCACCTCCCTTTCCAATATTTTTCTTTCAACTATATTAGCCTCCCAGGTCTTAAGTATTATATCTCCTTGGGTTTGTTCAGAGAGGGACAATCTGGTGACCTTGGTAACCTCCTTTGCTGCTAATAGGACAACCTCCTGGAATGTGTCTCTAGCTGCAATGGCTTCCTTCTCTCTTATGCAAATATTTTCTAAAGAGTGTTTTGCCAATCGATAATAATCTTGAACACCTTCTATTTTAGTCAAGATACATCGCTGGGTTGATCCCAAATTTTTGTGAATCTCTAAATCCTGGGCTTGGAAGGATAATATATCTACTACTTCTTTTTTGGTTAAGCTTATTTTCACCTGTAGTTGTTTGACCAATTCCCTGCTTGCCTGTGAATCTTTCTGTATCTCATCAAGGCTGATCCCAAGATGTTGAATTTCCTACCTTTCATGGGCTCTAGTCTACTCAAAGACTTTAGTCATCTCTCTCTTGAATTCCTGCTCTACAGTCTTTATTTTTCCCTGCAATTGGCTCACCAACAAATCCTTCTGCTTCAAATTCTCCTTTAGGTTGCCTACTGAAAATTGGTTTGTTGTTGCAAAATCTCCCAGTGACCCTGCAACATCTATAGCTAAGTATTCTTCTGCTAGGGCCTGCCCATCCAATAGCACCCTATGCTTATTGACATTTGCACCATCCCTTTGATGTGTTTCTCTTCTTAATAGCTCCCTTATCTTCTTAATGAAGAAGAATTCCGAAGGAGGCATCTCTTCTGCCGAAATAGGTATAAGATATTTTATGAATACAAATTTTGCACTCAGGCTCCCTCCACTGAACTATAAGGGTGTGATTGATTTGATAGGAATACCTATCTCAGTGGATGGCTTCTTACTGATTGTGTTAGTAGCTGGTTTTCCCAGTGTGGATAATGGTTTTTCTTCTCCTAATTTTATCAAGGTCTCAATCTAATTTTTAGCGTGATCGATCGGTGGATATGTCAATGTGGTGTCTTCCTTCTGATTCAAAACCTTAGTCTTCTCCAAAATTTCTTGGGCATCCTGTCTATTGGAGTTCCCTGTTTCCAAGATATGGGTCTCAACTCATTGTGTAGCTGGAGGTATTAGGGTCTCTCCATGTAATACTTTGGGAAGGCTATTTCTTTGATTCTTCTAGAAGTTATAAAACTTGACCAATTTATCTGGAGCCACGACTTGAACTCGACTCAAAACCTTCTGATAGGACCTTACTCTTTGGGATACTTCATCCTAAGGAGAATATTCATGTTCATATCTTTTCAAATTGCAAATGGCCATGTGATTACCTACAATCTTCAATGAATCATGCTTCTTGAATTCTATATTGACCAGCTTGATTTATTCCATGGCTGCGGCCTCTACTTTTGAATGGACGAAATCCAACAGAGAAAATGTACCAATCTGCTGGGGGAAGGTGGACCATACCCTTTTTTGTACTGCTTTCAACTCCTTACTAATTACACCATGCACAGTTTGATGTGCTACTTCACGACATATCAATCGATCTGGTAAAAATTCAGGTAGAGCATGTGGAGGAATTGAACAACCGAAAACCCTAATATAGGAGAAATTCTCTTCAATGTACAATTTAGCTATCTTTCCTAGATTAGCCACTATTTTGTCAGAAATCCTGGGAGGTGGGAAACCATATATAGTAGTATGCATCAGTACTACCACCCAACTACAGATTTCATAGAAGAAATCTTTGGCTTTATCTTCCCAAAGTTTTGAATGATAAACATGTATGGGCTCGGCACTAGTTGGAGTCCAGTTCCATCCCATTAAGGGAAAAGGTGTCATACAGTAGATGACATCCATGATATAAGCCGACATGAAGAATGAGGCAGGTTTCCCCTTGGATTTCAGTGACTGATATTATGTAATCTCCTTAACCAAACTATCTGACAACATCTTTGTCCAATTGAAAGAATACCCCTCTGCCACCGTGTGCATAATAGGCAACCACTGTAACAAGAAATGGGCTATGTTTTCCCTCCCATAGAGTCTACACATAATCATTGATATATACATTATGTAAGGCTCTAGTGAAAAAACTATGTATATGCCATGGGATTCATCTCTCAACTTCTCAGGGTGAGAGTACCAATCCTTAATGAAGTCGGGTAGGTTTTTTCCATATTGGATACATTCCTTCTTGTCAAATTCCACTAGGAAACTGACATTGTAAATGAAATTGGGTGCTGGAGACAATTTGTACATTACCCATAGATGTTCCAGCCGGAAAGACCCAACTACGACCTTTTGTGAATTGAAGATGGTCCTAGTCGGGATGTCAACGTTTTCTAGCACCCAACCGACCATATCATTGTACGGAAAGAGTCTATGCATCATTGATATCTTATGTAACTCTAATTGGGCCACAGTTTTTTATTTGGTAGCCATGGTATCCATTTCCTCGTCACCTGAATCATCCAGGAAATTGACCAATTCATACTGTAGAATATTGAATACTTGCATCCAGGATTTAATGTCGTCTATGCTTCTAGGCGAGGTGTCGGAAAGGAAATCTGTGTTCTGGCTTGAACTTTCACCAGACACTTTAGTTTCTTTTCGTGGAGCCATGGTATCAAACTACAAAACTCGGTTATCTATCATAGGGAATGCGCAAAATTATTTATCTTGAAAACTTGTTTCTCTGTAAAAACGCACAATGAAATTCAAATTCAATACCCTTGTCCTTTAATTGCATCGATTAACCAATACCTCTACGGACGAAACATTTACTTTTCTTAATGAATAAGATTTAGGCGGTGGTTCAAGATCTCATTTGGAATGATTGCTGTAAATCAATTATTAATGTCATTAATTTTTGGGAAAAGCACAAATGAAATTTGAATTTATCCGAGTCATTATTCAGTGAAGGATTAATCATGTGGTAATCATCTTTAATGCACAAGTTAATCACACTTATCGTTAAGTAAATTTCAGAATTTCGGATCTTGGGATATCCTATAACATTTCAAGGTATGACTTTTGAAACGTGAAATTGCGATGCGATTAGTTAATTTTAATCATTTTTAACTCTTTTAAATAATCGTGATTAACCTAAGACAATTTCACAATTTCAGATATTGGGACTTTGATAGTTGCTCGAGGCAGGATCCCCGAAATGCGAAATCACGATATGATTAATTAACAGTTAATCATTTTTAATTCTTAATTAATCCGGTTTAATGCTTAAGACAATTTCATGATTTCAGATATTGGGTTTTTGGAGTTTCTACATGTTGAAATGCTTGCATCGCGAAACTCCAAAACCTAACATTTCGAATGTAGTCTTTAGTGATTTGACTTTTTAACAAACAGGCAGTTCCATAACTTTTAAGAGATTAGGGCCGTTTGATTAAAAGGAAGACTTCATCAATGGTGAGAATCAAGCGTGCATTGTTTTTATTTAAATGACAATGAAAACTATTTAAAGTCTAAATTATATAAAACTATATGTGTTCCAACACACTAGAAACTGTAAATCTTGTCAAATGAGTGCTGGTAGAGAAAATAGGGAAGTTGTCCCACTCCAAACAATTACCATATCTAGACCGTTCAAGAAATGGGGGTTAGACATCACAGGGGAGATTACTTCAAATTATTCAAAACAACATAAATATATATCGATTTCTATAGACTATTTTACAAAATGGGCAGAGGCCATCCCTATGACTCATGTGAATGAAAAGGTTCTAATACAATCCATAGAACAACAACTGATCACAACATTTGGGATTCCTTCCATTCTCATTTTTTACAATGCTGCCTAATTTTATCTACTCACCTAGAAAAGTTCTCTCTAGACAAAGGAATCATAGTAAGATACTCTGCAATATACTACCCACAAGGAAATGGGGTGGCATAATCAACTAATAAAAAACTAGTGAGGATCTTGAAGAAAACATTCATACAAAATCAAAGGAATTGGCATAGTTTTCTGTATAACTCCTTATGGGAAGGTAGAGTAACACCTATGGAAGCTATAGGGAACTCCCCATACTTTCTAGTATATAGACAAGAAGCCATTATCCCAAATGGGTTGTATCTTCCATCACTTCATCTTGCTTAGGATTCAAGAGGACAACCCTCATCAATTATTCAACAAATAATTGATACCCTCCTCATGCTTGAAGAGGAAAGGGAGAAAGAAAAATCTAAGTTCACCGCCCATAAACATATAGTTAAAAGATGGTGTGACAAGCATAAGGCCATCGAGAAGAGTTTTTAAGTAGGAGACTTAGTCCTGAAATGGGATAGAGAAAATGAACCTAAGGGGAAACATTCAAAGTTTCAAAATCTATGGCTCAGACCTTTCCAGGTATTTGAGAAAATTGGGGCAGGAACGTATCAGTTCCAAAATATGAGGGGGAACTTGACACCCTCCCAGTGAATGGCCAAGCCCTAAAAAAATACTTTTGTTAAAAGAAATGTCTTTTTCATGTTTCTTTAGAATATATTGTGATTGGGATAAATGTGTAGGTTTAGGGTAGGATGATTGCAAATTTCTTTTTATTTTTGTCTTTTATTTTACTTGGTATTCTACTGTAATTAAGTTGTGTTCCATAAAGAAGTGGTCGAATTTAATAAATATGGCATATCAAACTCTTCCCCTAACTGACGCTTACGTGCAACATAAGAAACATTGGGCAATTACAAATTTCTTTAAGGAGATCTATATCTTGTATTTGCAAACCAAACAACCTTGGTAAGTGATGAAATGTTCGCCTGGTGGTTTGGTAAAGCCCAAAGGGAAAGATGGCTAGTTGGGAAGGATCACATGGAGCTCTAGACAGAGCTAGGAATAATTTCACCTTAACTATTTCACCTTGCAGATAACATACATCCTCCTCTCCAACTCACTCAAGGAATTTCTGTCGGAAATAAATAAATTATATTAAAATGAGTGAAAGTTAGAGAGGGTATGAAGATAACTCCGTCGGGGCTATGGACTCTCACTGGAAGCGGAGCAAGGTATGTGACTTTGGGGTGACTCCACCATGGATATGGATGCTTTCTCGTAGTGGAGAAAAACCATGGTAAGGGAATACTGATAACTAAACGGCCTCAAGCCAGAGGATTCCTTACCCGGATTTTGTCAAAGAGGGGCAATGTTCATGGTCAAGAGGAAGGAATGTGGTCTGAGGGATGAAATCCATAGGTAGACCCTGATTCACGAACCGACGAATTTGTACATGCATGGATTGTAAATACTCTGATAAAATCAAAGCCAATTAGTTTCTCCACTAGATTTTGCATGAGCTAAGCTCGAAGGAAGGAGAAGAGATTCTATTTTCTCCTAGATAATATCCATTTGTTGAGCGCTAAACACACCCTAAAAGGTTTTAGATTTTTTTTCTCTTTTGGGTACGACTTGTCTTCTTTTTCTTCTTTTTGAATTGAGTCCATTTTGTGGGGATCATTAAGTTTTGTTTCCATGTCTCATCATCGATTGCGTTCATATTTATTTGGACCTTTCGAATTGAAACATTTTTTTCTCTAAAAAGAAGTTTTCTTTCTAACTAAGAATTCACAATTAAATTTGTGACCCACACACTTATTTTCGACATCGGTGAAATTCGAGTAGAAAAATGACCATGTAGTAACAATCATCACCGATCACTGATGTATCATCAACATCAGGAAAAAACGAAGGAGATATGCACCGACTATTTGCGAAGAATTTGTCAATATCCCATTGACGTCGACAAAGTATGGAAGGGTAAGACACCAACATGGGCCATAACGAACCTCCGATCATCGACTACTGATGCATTTTTCAGAGTCGGTGAAATCCAAAATATTTAAATTATGGAAATTTTCACGTTGATACATTGTCGAGCACCGATCACCAATGCACCTTTGGCATCGACAAGTTTTGAGGGGGGTAATATGGGAAAACTTGTTTCAAAATCTCACCGATCGCCGATCCTTGATTTTTTTTCCGGCATCAATAGGGTAGGACTTGTTTGTTAAAACTCTTATATAATGAAAATCCTTGATTCTGAATAAAATCTTAAACGAAGGAGCCAATTTCAAACACCACATGTCTTTGCCATGTAGGCATTTTGTACGACCTAGTTTCATCTCGAGTCACCTTAGGTTTCCCCATGTCCTAGTCACACTTTCAGGTCAACATTTCCACATAAGTATTGTACGAAAAGATGGATCAACATAAGATTTTTTTCCAAGAGATATCAACGAACATTGTATAAGAAAAACGCAGAATCTCGATCCACCCGTTTAAATTATCAGAATGATGGCATGTTTTCAACATAAAATAAGATCGGATTGTTTCATTTAATAGGCCAATTAATGTTTCACTCTGCATACTTTTCTACCCCGTGCATTGATTGAATAACGATAATTTGAAATCGTCGATGAACCACAATGTAGCTCGCTCCTATGCTGCCAACCTACGATTGCATTTAATCTCGATCATAATGTGGATCTTGGTGACAGATTTTGTAAAACCGTACTTACACCCCGAATTGAAGAACTGATGCGACAAGGTAAGTATTCTCCGTGTTTAAATTACTAACACAGTTTTGAACCCCAACATTATGTGCACAAGTTTCACATTTCCAGATCAGTTGAAGAAGCGAAAAGAGCATCTCAAGAGTTGCACTCGATTATCAGAATTTCAAAACCAAGTTAAGCTAGTACGAAGAAGAGGTATGTGTTTTTTTTATCATTTCAATGGTCATAATTTATTTATATATCAATATCCTCTCTGCAAGACGGTTTCTAACTCTTCTCTCCTTGCAGGAAAATGCCTCCATGGAAGCTAATGACCAGACTCTCACCAAGGGAACCAAAGTTGAAGGAAGAAAAGTTCGGTGAAGGATATTCTCCCAACACTGCGAGGTAGTTGGAATTTTCTACTAAAGCAGAGCCAGTCATCAGAACATCAACTAAGAAGGAATTTTCCCAACCCCCTGCATTTGGCGACACAGAGGCAAGAACTGGGTCAGAGATAATGTTGTCACATTGGGGAGATTTTTTCAACAGGATTAACTAGAAAGATTACTAGAAATTTATCCCCCATAGTGACCCATATGTAAGGATGCTCGACGATCAAGTTTTTCGGAACATCCGACGGTCATGACTACATATGATAGCCTTTCGAACCTCAGTATTGCCCTGTATTGAGACCTTGGGGTGGATAATCAATCATACATATGAAATGAAGTGCCTGATCAATGACGATAATGGCATATGCGTCGATGTTTTTCTCTCGACGAAAGTCCAAAAATACTACAAGCTCAGGGACCCGGGGGAGCAAATAAATACATATTTCGTAGTGAAATTCTATGAGTTCCATGACACCAGTCGATTGATGGATTCCTGATGGAAGGAAGACAAAAAATTCACAAACCGGAGCAACGTCTGGTATGGGACAACAAATTTGAGGGATCCATACATCTATTTTATGGCTCTAATATGCCAATTATATGGGGAGAGAGATTGTGCTAAGTTTTCAGAGGCATGGATTCCCCTGTAATACACTATGGCCATCTACGGGAGAAGCTTCAACTGGGGAGAAATCATCTCTAAACAATTGAGCACCAACATATTGCAGGCCCATACACCAAAGGATGGAGAAACACTCGCTTTTCACATGGCGTCGTACCTGTTGGACGTAAACTGCATAAGGACCATCTTCGCAGACATGAATCTGAGTTGGCATGTCGTCGAGATACCTGTACATGCCTACTTCATCATTATGTGGGAAAAAAGGTACAAAAAATCTTATGCTCTCATATGCGATGGATTCATAGGTCGGGTCTATTTTATTATTCTCAAGAAAAAATGCCCAAGACTATTAGTAGCTGCCAAGAAAATGATCTCAAAAGTAGGCCAATGGTACATAGAGGAAACCATGACTTATATCAGGGTGTATGGGGCCATTGACACACCACATTTACTCCCCAATCACGTCCCAGACTGACTCGTCATGGGATAAATCTATTACCAAACCATCCTCCAGGGCTATAATGCCACTTTGGTTAAGGACAAGAAGCGAGTGTTCATACCCTACGACTTCCATATGGGGTTTTACATGTTTAAGGATACTGTGCAAGCTAAATAAGAGGGTTTGAGCCACCTAGAATACATATCCTCCATAGGACGATTCCACAAACATGACCCTAGAGGCCTGGTACTTCAGCATGCATCACAAGTCTCTTCCTGCTGGCCATATGCACATGATAAATTTGAAGATGAAATATTTACAGAATGTGCTCAGGTTTGGGAGGAGGTGTTGTAGAGGAAAGCTAACCCAAATATGACTCGATTTAAAGCAATGAGTATGGAAGAGCAGGTTGATACTATAGAAAAATTATCTCAATAACCCCTTAGAGTTAGAGATGAAAGCAGAGCAATTGAAGTGAAAAAGGCGTAGATAAGAGGAATGTTGTTACTAGAAGAAGCTCAAAGAGTCATAGAAAGACTGAAAGATGACCCCATGCTTGACCTTGTGATAGAACCCTTGAGGGTCACCTCGACTGAAAAAATAAATTATGAAGCAGAGAAAATTGACTCAGAAACAATTCTATTGGAGGGAACTGCCGATGCAGAAAATACCACAGTTCTGTCACCACAAGCCAAATCACCAGTGATTATTCGATCCCAATAGGAGATTCAAAGAACATCAAGTGAAATAGGTGTGCCAAACACTCTCTTTGATTTGATTACCATCTATGATGATGAAGAGAGCTCAAAGGTCTCACTTATAACTTCGGTACCAATCACAGAGGAGAAAGAACCAGGGGGAACATCTTCTCCAACTCCCGATACATCAATTCCAAACCCTCTGTAGGGAGACCATGAGGCCAATAGTACCCTAGACACTAAATTTATCGATCTATCAGGGACTCCAAAATACAACTCCAAGGATGAGATAGGCTCTAGTGAATAGGAAGAGGAACCATGGAAGCTAAATATCAACACCTCACAAGTCTTACCAAGTTAGTGTTGAGCCTATGACTGTCTCTTCATTTAAGGTCGATACCCCACCAGTCGATGAACAATATCCAGAGTACAAGTCATTATAACATACAAAAGTTTCCTTTGTCAAATAAATACAAGAGCTAGTCCTAGAAAAAATATGTATGGCATGAAGCTTGGGAAACACTTTGACCTCGGGAGACCAACAGGTCCCTGAGCCTGTGTATGAGGTTATCGATATATAGGTGATTTCTTACGACAGAAAGAGGAAATCCATAATGAGGAGGAAAACCAAGAAAAGGAGGCTCATGCTTGATAACACGATTCTCATCACCATATAAGAAGCGTTTCTCAGCACAAAAAATGCGAAGACAACTGAGCTAATCAACGTAGGGATGGCTATAACTAATTCCACACTGGATTGATAAAAATGAGACGAAAAGGAGATAGACACCACAAAGGAGCTGGATCATCTGCACCATCTGGAGAAATATTATCATAACTCAACACAAGCAACAATATCCTCGAAGAGTGAATTCCGAGAAGCATATGCATAATTCACTAGTGAGAGACATCTCTTCACTGCATGCATAACCGATATTCAAGAAGACTCTCTCATGGCACTGGAAACCTATAAAGACATGGAGATATGGCATGGAAAGGCATACCAGGCTATAGAAAAAATCGATTATATCAGTGCAATACAAAAGGGATGAGACACGAAGGAGCATGGAATTTGAGTGATGATGGAAAAAAACATCTCCCAAATCACGAAGTAAGATGAATATTGGGTAAGTATGGCCCCTCAACGAAAGATACAGGAAAGGTGGGTCGGGTGCGAGAAAATATGGGAGAATATAAATCATGAGATGAAATACATCAGGCTTCCAAAGTTCGGGTCACCTGAAGACTTTTTTGATTTGCATGACATAGTGAAAGGACATGCAGAACAAGACTCAACACGGGAAGCAAAGATTGTGCAGGTGGCGAGCATGACACTAGTTCAGGTAAAGAAGTTTATGGAACATCCGATCAAGGCTCGTACAACACTACATCGTTTAAGTGCCAAGGTAATTGGATATAGAGAACGAGAAATAGAGATGAAGGAATCCCTTTCAGCCCTGATGGGCCAACACAGATTCTTGTATGCTAACACTTGTGAGGATATCTTCATCAAGTGGTCAGAGTACGAGAAGAATCATCCACTCTAGTAGAACCACTAGACAATCTTAGGAGAACAAAGAGATCAAGCCACCACGTGCCATTATTTTTTTTTCTTAACTCAAACTTTTAGCAGCTGTTTTAGGTTAGTGATTCTTTATAAATAGGAGGATTGACCTTTTGGGAAGAGGTTGATGGTTTTCGGAAAGACCCTCTATATTTTAGAATTGTAAAGAATTATTTCTGAGAAACTTTAATTAATAAGTTCTATTTAGAACCATAGACAAATTTTATTTTCATCAAAGACATTGTGTGATTGGATTGAGGAGGAAATACTTCCATCTTTGAATTCAGTAGTTGATGTTGTAACGCATAAGGGTTTCTGAATCTATTGATAAGCTATCCTTTTCAATACTTTAACAGTTCTTCTGTTCTAAATGATGAAAAGTGAATCATTGTGTTAAAATGTGATTGATGGTAGAGCTAAGGAAACTATTTTTCTTTCACTTATCTTATTGCATGCGTATTTTTTTGTTTGTAATTGTATCTCAGTCAATGTTAAAATACCATCAAGTTAACGTATTATTGCTAGACTTGTAATAGGTGTGAATATCGTTGTTTGCACGCTAGACCATAAGGTCTATCCTTGGCTCACCATTATTTAGTAGTTAATATTTCCCTCTATCAGTTGCTTTATACCATCATACCTTACTTTACCAGACTCATCTAATAACATAAAATAAAAAAAGAGAAACATTTAACTTGAAAGAGGAACTTTCACAGAAATATATCCTATCAATCACTAAGTAAATCCCATCAGTAAATTGGCTAGATCGAAAGATCTGGAGAGCCATTCCACACATCAAATGTTGCAGAGTATAATTGGGCCTCTAAGACGGGTTTGGTTCCTACTGTTGAGTCAAAGGATCTTGGACCCCTCAACAGGTTCAAGATCAATGGTATGTAATTATTGAACTAGAAGCGCTAAACTTGAGCACTCTTTGTCATGGCGCTACAATTTCCTTTACAACCCGAGTTCTTTTCCCCAGCTCGAAGCCCCTTTTCTTCCACATGACCAAGTGCAAGTCCTTCACAGTACTATGGTTTAGAACCACTAGCTGACTTATCCGAGTATCATCTGATCGGAGTTTCTTTGAGTTAAGTGCTCCGATGGATCAGAGTCCAATGAGTCCGAGTGAACCAATGTGGCAAGGGTATGATAATAAAAAAAAAATGTCAGAATATCAATTCACGGTAGGAGATAACCATATATTTCTGATATGGTGAGTCTGAAACAATGAGGTTCCTATCAACAATTTCCCTCAACCGTTGTTTCCTCCTTTTTGATGGATGGTAAAATCATCATCGGAGTACCGAGAGTCGAGGTGTCAAAGAGACCCAAGATGGAAAAGTTCTGATGGTCGAGTAAAAAAAAAAGGGTTCATCGAATTTTAGGTGTGATAGGGGACTCTAATAGATTGTGGTTCTGATACAAGAGAGTCTAGACATGAAACACTTATGAATTAATAATGACCTTCGATTTGGAAAAGCTTCATCCCATACATAATCTTTGTCGTTGAGTTTTCTTCAACAAAATCGACATAGGATTCAAAGCGATGGATTTAAAATCTACATATGATCACTTGAAAACATAACCACTTTCTACTCTACTCCAAAAAATTTATGCACAGAGTTCAAACAAATGCATAGAAAGAATAATTCACAAAACCTGATCTTTTATTTAAAATTTTGAAGGAATAAGGTTACAACAAGAATAAATATGTTCCTTCTTTGGTATATTTAGACCTCTGCAAATTTCACACTCTCATACTCTCCACACTTTCTAACCCCTACTCAATACAAAATAATCAATATATCTCATAGCTCTTCGGTAGCTCACCAACCAACACACCCCGAGCTATCTCAACAAATCTTTAAACTAGAAATACGTTCCTAAAACTTAACATTATACTGCCACCTATAAAAAATAATCAAACGAAGATATATTCGAGAGATAATTCATACAACTATTACAAATGAATTTAAAACTTAGGAAACCAAATTCCTTAGTAAATTTGTGTGAACCTTGGGTCAATCTCAAAATTAAACTGGTTGATGCTCCTGCATTAGACTCCTAAATAAAAAAATATGCATGGAATCTTGTCCATGAGTTCTTCAACTTGCTTTCCATGCTTCTAGATCTCTGCAACACTCATCCAAGTTGCATATTCTATTGGATTATCTCTCCACTTGACTAGATACTCATAGTAATCTTGCTTCCTGGTTTTCTTGACAATTTTCTGATCAAGAATCTTCTCCATCTACAATTTTTTTGTTGTAGGTAATTGTTTCATCCATTTAAATTCCTTTTGAGAATCATCATCCTCTGCTTCAGGTTCTCTATAAAGATATAAATATGAAACATTGAATATTTTTGAAATTTCAATATCAGGTGGTAACTCAATATCATAGGCATTAGCTAAAAACTTCCTCAAACTTTTACAGGGTCCTATCTTCTTCAATTTAAATTTGTTATATTCATTTATTGGTCTTCAATTTAAATTTGTTATATTCATTTATTGGGAATATATATTTCCTCAAATGTTCCAAAACCTTATCTCCAAATTCAAAATTAAATTTTCTTCTCTTCAAGACCCCTCTTTTCTTGTACCTATGACTATTGTCTTGTAACATCCCCTTGAATTGTCCATGCAACACTTGTATTTTTGTAGAAAAATTTTCCTCGCATAAACAAATCCTCATTTCTTCCCCTTTCCTGTATGATCTCTAAATTCAGAAATTCCTCTTGGGTGCATACCATAGACAATTTGAAATGGAATTTTCCCTGTACTTCTTTTAGGTGAGTCATTGTAAGAAAACTTAACTTGTGAAAGAAATTGATCCCACTGACTTCTATGTGCACTTACCAAACTCCTTAGTAAGTTTCCCAAGTTCATGTTTACTAGTTTTGTCTTCCCATCAATTTTTGGGTAGTAGATTGAGCCAAATGAAAAGTTTGTTCCAATATTTTTCCACAATGTCCTCCAGAAGTGTCCAAAAAATTTAGTGTCTCTATCTAAAACTATACTTCTGGAAAATAAAGGCAATCTTACAATTTCTATGAAAAATAAATTGGCAATATGGGTTACACCATTGGTATTATAACAAGGTACAAAATGTGCCATATTTTATAATCTATTAGCAATTACAAAGATTGAATCATTCCCCCTTTGAGTTCTAGGTAAACCAAAAAAAAATCCATGCTTATGTAATCAAATGGTATACTTGGTATGGGAAATGACTGATATAAACCCGTGTTCTGCTACTTCCCTTTGGAATGCTGAAATTTTTTACATCTTTCAACAAATATCTTAACATTTGATCTCATAACTAGCCAAAAATACAAAGAACTTAACTAAGCATAAGTTTTGTCCTGTCCAAAGTGACCATTCAATCCTCCATTGTGATTCTCCTTCAACAAGTTATCCCTCATTGAGAATTTTGGAATGGAAAATTTATTTCCTTTGAATAGAAATTCCTCCTGGACCATATAATTCATCCAAGGACTTCTATCTCTAATCATTGGATTCTCACATGTTTCATAAGCTTCCTTTAAGTCTGAGTCTTCTTGGAAAATTTCTTCAATATGTTCAAACCCCAAAGTACTCACTTGGAATTCATGCAAAACCAAACATCTCCTCCTCAAAGCATATGCAACTTTATTAGGACTCCCACTGATATGTTTAAGAACATAATTAAATTTTTTCATGAACTCTACCCATTTGGCATGTCTATGATTCAAATTCTCTTGCTTGGTTATAAACTTCAAAGCATCATTGTCAGTATACAAACTAAATTCTCTAGGCATAAGATAATGCCTCCATTTCTTCAAGGCCCGTATGACTACATAAAATTATTTATCATAGGAAGAATATTTCTTCTTGTCTTCACTCAACTTCTCACTAAAATAAGCAAAGTCTTACCATCTTGGCTTAGAACAACACCAATGGCCATTCCACTTGCATCACATTTGACTTTGAAAGGTTTATGAAAATATGGAATAACTAAGATAGGTTGTTCAATGATCTTCTCTTTCAACAATTTGAATCATTTTTCAGCTTTTGATTTCCACTTAAATGACTAATATTCATACTAAAAGTTTCAATTATTGAAGCACATATTCTACTGAAATTTCTAACAAATTTTATGTAGAAACTTTCCAATCCATGAAAACTTCTTAGCTCATAAATATTCCTTGGAAAAGGACACTCCTTGATTACTTTCACCTTCTATGGATCCATCTTCATTACATCTTGAGAGATTACAAAGCCCAAATAGACTAACTATGTATTCATGAAGGAACATTTCTTCAAATTTATCAAAATTTTCTCTTATTGAAACTTCTTCAATACATACTTCATAAACCTTAAATGTTCTTCCTTCATTTTGTTGTAAAAAAGAATATCATCTAGCTATACAATCACAAATTTTCCAATAAAATACTTGAGGACTTCATTCATCAGCCTCATGAATGTACTAGTTTCATTTGTCAATCCAAAAGGCATGACAAGCCATTCATAGAAACCATCATTGGTTTTGAAGGTTGTCTTCCACTCATCTCCCTCTCTCATCCTAATATGATCATATCCACTCTTTAAATAATATTTGAAAAATAATTTTCAACACTTAGACAATCCATCAAATATTACATCTAAGGTAAAGGAAATATATACTTGATTGTTATTTTTTTTATTACTCTAGAGCCTACACACATTCTCCAACTTCCATCCCTATTAGGACTCAAAACCACTGGCACCACACAAGGACTTAATATTTATCTGACCAATCCCTTATCCAATAGTTCTTGAACATGATTTTTTATCTCTTCATTCGCCTTGGGTGTCATCCTATAGGCTACTTTGTTTGGTAGACTTTCTCCTAGAATCAATTCTATGTGATGGCTATTGCTTCTTATGGGTGACAAGGAACTAGGAAACTCATCAACAATGATATCGACAAACTCATATAATAATGCTTGAATTTGAACATGTAAATCATTTAAGTTTGTATTGGTAAGTAATACTCTTTTCTTACCAATCAAAGAAAAAATTAGCTCCTCCTCTTTCTCAATTTCCCGCAACAACTCCTTTCCACTCATTAATAGTACACTTGGACCAACTTTTTCTTTAGCTCCTTTATCCTTTATATTTTAATGGAAACAACAAAAATTCCATTGCCCATTTTTCAAATGCTTGTAACATAACTTGTGGGACTAAGGTCATTTCATCTCTCCTAGAAGGCTTCCCAAGTCTCTGACAAAGGTCAAAACTCTGACAAAATTATTTAGCATCTTTATGCAAGGTAGGCCACCATAATCCTACACACTGAATCTTCTGAGTTATTTCATTTCTTGCATAGTGACCTATTGCAACCCTTTCATGTTCATATGAGAGTACCATATTTATTTCATGCTCTGATACATGACATCGTAGAATACCATCTGCACCTAACTTCTACAAATTTCTTGCTATGAGTTGATAGTTTTTTTCCTTCACTACTAGCTTCTTATTTTGCACCATTGTGAAATATTATTAGGCTACTCCTGTACTCAAAAAATAAACTATGTTTGCAAAATAGTCCTCCACCATATGAATTTCAAATAGCTGCATGTTTGACAAACTGTCATCCAAGTTTCCTTTATCATCATCTGATAGTATGTGCGATAAATGATCTGGTCCTGAGTTAAAATTTCTTGGTTTTATGATCACCTCAAAGTCATATTCCTGGAAAAATAAAATCCATATTCATACTCGCCCCCCCAAAACTATCTTGTTAAATAGGTATCTCAACACAAAATGGTCTGTATACATATTGAAGTGAGATACAAGTAGGTAATGTCTGAACTTATGCAAAGCTTACACCATCGTAAGACCTTCTCTTTCTGTCGTAGTATAGATTTTCTATGTATGTGATAATTATCTACTTGCAAACAAAATAGGATGGTCTAACTCTCCTTCACCTGGTTGTGTCAAAACTGCTCCCAATTCTACAGATGATGCATCCACATGCACATGAAATTCCTTGCTCCAATCAAGGAAGACTAGATCGGTGTGGTGACCATATTTTATTTCAACATATCTAGACTCCTATGACATTCATCATTCCATTGATACTTAAATTCCTTCTTTAGAAACTTCTCCATAGGGGTTATGATCTACGCATATCCTTTGATGAAATTTATATAGTATCCTGTATGACCTAATGTGGATTTCAATTGTCACACTAAAGTTGGTGGTGGAAATTTAAGAATCATGACTATCTTTGCAGGGTCAACTAAAAATCCATGTTTACACACCACATGGCCCAACAAAATTCCAAAGGCACACAAAGAATGCATTTATTCAACTTCAATGAGATTTGGTATTTCCTACACCTATCCAACATTAAGCATATAATTTCAATAGACTAAATAGTTTCCAATTATCTAGATACACTTCTAAGAACTTATGATTGAAATCTTTGAAAGTTGTGACAACTACTCTGGAAAATATCACTAGTGCATTCTTCAACCCAAATGGCATAACTATGTACTAGTAATTGTTGGAATACTGAGAGGGTGGGTGAATCGATATGAGAAAAATTAGTAATTTTAATCACAATATAAAAACTCCAATAAATATCATGAGCATTCAAAACACCATAATTCAATGACAACCAATCTTTCAACAATTAATATTTTAATAACTAATCTTTCAACAATCACCCCCTTTGGCATTTATGGAAACACTTATACACAACACTTAGAAATTTCAAACATACATGCTCATATTGGCTCCCCCTATCTTCATGCCTCTTATCTTCCTTCCATGCATATATTTTTCTCTCCCCCTTTTACATCAATGGAAAATGATGAATTCTTCTTGGGGATACTCCCCCTATATGTAAGCCTATGATCTCTACTAATGTTTCTCTTCATGGTGCTTCCTCGTGTAAATATCTAATAAAAATAATTCAAAAATAATTCAAGTCTTTCATGATTATTGTTGCTCTCCCCTTGTCTTATTGTGCCAACTGCCATGTAGTTCACTGTGGGGATGAAACTTCTCCAAGTTTTTGTAGAAGATACTCAAAATTCTTCCTCGGAATAGGTTTGGTGAAGATATCTATAATATTTTATTTTGTCCCAATGTACTGTACCTTGATGTTCTTCTTTGTAACACATTCCCATAGAAAGTGAAAATTTACCGGAATGTGTTTCATCTTGGAATGCATCAGTAGATTCTTAGATATACTTATAGCACTAGTGTTATCACAAAATATCGGAATAGCCTCATCATATTCCACATGTATGTCCTGCAAAGTTTTCTTCATCCAGATAACATGTGTACAACATGCTGTTACTACAATATACTTTGTTTTTGTTGTGGACAATGATACTAAAGACTGTTTCTTGCTCAACCAGGATACAATAAAATAATCCAAGTAGAAGGTTGCTCCACTTGTACTTCTATCATCAAAACTTCCTTCCCAATCCACATCTGTGCAGTGTGTATGCAACTAGATATAAATAATTCCCTTTTGGATACCATGATCCATAGTCTTATGTCACTCTGAGATATATGAATATTCTCTTTGTTTCAATAACATGTGTTTTTTTCAATGCTGCTTGAAATATTGCAACCTATCCAAATGCTTGCATCACATCTGGTCTCAATGTTGTCACACAGAGTAAACTTCCAAACATCGATCTAAAGAGTCTCTGATCTGCATCCTTGGATATATCATATTTTCTCAATTTGCAATAAGTCTGCATGGGATTACTTACGATCTTGAAATATTCCATTCCAAACTTGTTTATCATTTATTTTATATACTTGGTCTGGGATATGAAAATAAATTTATCTTGTTGACAGATGCAGAGTCCCAAAAATAAAGACAACTCACCAAGTAATGACATTTCAAATTCATTATGCATGTCTTTAGCAAGTTTTTGACTATCCTGTCATTATCACTGCCAAAAATAATGTCATCAACATAAACTTCAATTATCACCATACTATCTTGATTTAACTTTATGTAGAGATTGTTGTCTGCATTTCCTTTCTTGAACCCTTGCTTTTTTAGATATCCGTCCAATATTGCATACCATGCTCTGTCCATATGTCATAAAATTGTCCATGATTAAGCTATTCAACTGCATAAAATGTTGACCCATTCTAAAAAATTCTTTGAATTTTTTGTATCTGATGATTGCATTTTCCTACTTCTCAAATTGTCTTCTCAATCTATAAATCAAACTTTACATGTATGGAAAATTTTGTACTGAATTTATCTCTATCTGAACACATACATGGAATCTTCTATAGAATCATGAATCTCTACCTAAAAAGAGTGCTAATTATATTCTCTATAATTTTCAGTTGATACCCAAAAGTTGCTCCTTAAATGATCAAATTGTCATAATACATTATGCTCTTCTATCATCAAACCAATCTGAAACTGCAAACACTTCAGAATTATTGAAGGATAGTTCTCTTATCTGTAGAGATGCTTCTTAGACCCCCCTATTCAATATTCATATTTACTGGGAGTCTCCAAGATGGATGGGTAAGAAAAATATCCTCTCTAATGCAGAGTAATCTTCATATTTATCATTATCCTTTTCATCCTCTTCCTGAAATGTAACATGTTTATCTTTTCCTGTCGATTCATCATGATTTTTCGTTGCTGCAAATATTGTGAGTACGATCTTTGGGACCTAGTTTTCATTCACATATTCTTCTTATTTTTCATTTCTTCTCCAAACCTTCCTGTATCTGACATATTCATTTTTGCTTGTAGATTTACCCTAATATTGTATTGTTGCAAATCCTAAAAGTATGACTTCTGGGTGTCCTTCATTCATACATTCTTATTTTACCCGTTCCTGTTTTCTTTTCCAAATCTTCTTATACCTGATATCAATGGTCTATTTCATAGAGGTGTTCATCATGATTTTACAATCAATATCTATATGTCCATAGTTGTGGGATTTGTAGCACTCTACTTCATTTCTCAATGAACCATTTTTTTTTTTTTTTGTTTCTGTTATATGCTTCATAATATTTTTTGGGATAATTATTATTTAAGTAACATGCATAGTTTCTTCGGTTCCTAGCATAGGATATGCATTTTACAACTATATGTTCAAAATTAGTTTAATTAAAGAAATGACCATAAAACGATGTTTGGTGCCTAGGAGTATATGATCTTATTTGCGATGCACTCCTTCTGAATTCATCTTCTTGAGTCTTCTTTATTTATGGAATGTTATTCTTTGGGGGCTTGCATTCTTCCTTCTTGAAAAATCTTTGACAATCTATGCATAGCTTCTTTGTTATGCTTCTTGTTCTGTTATCTTGGAGCTTGATTCTTTCTCATTATATACCTGATTGTATCCTAGTTTGGATCTATCATTTGATGGTATTTGACTACTAATGATTTGATGCAATATTTTGGTTCTCTTCAGTTACATATCTTTCTTCTGAATATATTTACTTAAAGAGACTATTTATGCTTCCAATATTCCAAACATTTTCTCCTTTTCTTCTAACTGACTTCTAAGTACTTCCTCAATTATTCTATATTCTTTTGTTTGAATTTTTAGACTCATGGTCATATGCTTTATTTCTTCAAAGTTGGAACTCTAAGATCCCTCTTTCATTTCTAACTCTTCCTTGATTGATTTGTTTTTCTTTCCTTCTTTCCTAAGTTCTTGTAAGGCATTGATTAGCTCTGCTCTGATATCAACTTCAACTTATTTTTCAGAATCATCTTCTACTTCCATGAAGAGTAATATTTCTGAATCACTTTCACTAACATTATCCTCTCTGTCTGATGAGGAAATGTCCTCCTTTGAGTAGAAAATTTTCTTGAAGAATTTCCTTTTGTTTCTTCTCTTGTTTCCCTTTTGATATTTCTTTTCCCTTTTAAAATTTTCTTCTTCAGCACTATATTTTTTCTTATGAGTACATTTAGAAGAAAGATGACCAATACCACCACAATTAAAAAATTTCAATGAAATCATACCTTTATACTTATCAATTCCTTTCTTTAATTTCCTTAAAACGTTAGCCATATATTCATCTTCATCTGAATCATTTCTATAGATGCAACCTGGTATTGAATTTTTATTGTTCTTATTATTTGTTTTCTTTGATGAATTGAAATTTGCTTCCTTTGTGACTGGGTTCTCCTGTTAAATTCTCATTTCATAGGATGCAAATATTCCATGTAGCTCATCCATTCTCAATGTACCGATATCTTCTCTCTATTCTAGGGTTGATATTTTAGGATCAAATATCCTAGGAAGATACCTTAATACCTTTTGAACAACCATTGATTCATCAACTTATACTCCTAATCCCTTAATAGTGTTAACTATTTTTTCAACTTGCAGAATGTAGGTTGCAATGTATTCATCTTCCTTCATATTCAATTGTTCAAACTTAGATATGAATATTTGAAGCTTAGATCCATTAACTTTGGCATCTCCTTCATAAATATTTTGGAGTTTATCCCAAAGATAGTTTGCACTGTCACAATGCATAACCTTGACAAATACAAAATCAACTAAACTTCTCAGAATGGTACCTTTATCCTTTGAGTTGTTTTTGTTGAGTTTCTTTCCATCTCTGTCATTTGGGGGAGTGGTTGGTGTTCTATACCCATCTACTACCGATTTTCAAACATCAAATACATATGCATGTAAAAAGGATTTCATCCTTTTATTCTAGAAGGTATAGTTTCGATCATCAAACACCGATGCTCTAGTCTAGTGTATTCCATGATCTCCTTCTAGTGGATAGACTACTTCCTGAAGGACCTTCTATGATACCAATTGTTGGAACACTGAGAAGGGGGGGGGGTGAATCAATATGAGAAAAATTAGTACTTTTAATCACAATATTAAACCTCCAATAAATATCATGAGCATTCAAAACACCATATTTCAGTGACAACCAATATTTCAAGAACAAATATTTCAACAATTAATCTTTCAATAATTAATATTTAAACAATATCCCCCTTTGGCATTGATGTCAACCCTTGAACATGAAGTTAACATGTTTCATGTCAAGGTAAAGTAGTTGTAAACATAAGTTAAGAAGACACATGTCATTTTCATGTTAAAATAACTATAAACATAAGTTAACAAGTTGCATGTGAGTTTCATGTCATCATGAGTTACATGTTAGTTGCATGTCATCATGAGATCCCTCATTAAAAAACATAGAAGAGTCAATCGAAAATTACTTTTGGTGAATACATATTTGCATATCTGAGGTAGTGAGAGGAAGTCAGTCAAGTCCAGTGAAGGAATACATTTGCAAGAGCTGAGTGTATAGAGAAATAATTAGAGATCTTGGTCCTTTGCGTAAATCCACGGGTTTTAGGAGGAAAATAGAAGACATATGTGAGTTATAGTGAGGAAAAGAGCAGACATCCACAAGAAAGAAGTGTATAGGTTGCATATCTGTGAGGAAAAAGTGTTGAAGATCAAAGATCTAAAACCCAGGTCAACTATAGGTTCAAGGTATTTCTTCTTGTGTATGTTAGGGTGTGTATTTTGAAGGAATCAAGAACAAATATGTCTTAGTGATTCATAAGAATTTGAATTGGAGAACTCTCTTGTGGATCTTGGTATGAGGTATGTGTGGTTGCATTCTTGATGAGATATCACAATAGAAACAATAGAATTATCATAAATAGCAGCCAAAACATGCTATCTGTTATAGTGACATAGGTAGTGACATATTGGTCCAAATTTATATTTTAAGGCCATTGGATGGGGAAAGGAAATGGGGTTGCAACCTCCTTCCAATTGGAGCTGGTAAAATAGGGAGTTGGAGCTTCCTTCATGTTGCATCTTGTAAATAGGGGGTTGGATCTGCTTTCCAATTTTAGCTAGAGAAATAGGAAGTTGGTGCTTCCAATGAATGTACTCTTTGATAAATAAGAAAATCATTCCATGGTTTTCTCCCGCATTGGGTTTCCACGTAAAATTCTAGTGTAGTTTGTTTATGTGATGTCTATGCATTGAATTATGTTTTTTTTTTTAATTCTCATGATATTGATTGGAGTTTTTATATCTTGATTAAAATTACTAATTGTTCTTGTTGAGCTAGATATATACCATATATTCCAACACTTAATTGTCAACCCGGGAAGGTAGATTTTGAGGAACCAGTACAATATGTACAGGAATGGAGTCAAACTTATCTTGTCCATAGAAATCTCAAATCTTCACACCTCTATCTAATTCATAATGAAAATGCTCCTACTAATGAAATTCTTGGAAATAATCCACTTGAAGTAGTCTAATTGAAATAACCTTGCTACAACTATAAATCTAATCTTTGGCTTCTTAAAAGGAAAATGATCCACAATACTCCTTCCTCAATCATTTCTTCATTACATCCAACTTTGAGCTATCGTTAGAGAATACTGAGAATTATGAATTCATAATTACAATCATGACTGCAACTAATTCCATTGATTTCTCAGGATAAGAATCTTAACTCAACTTGATATCCTAGATCATTACTTTTAGATTTCACCAAATCACTTAATCTGAGATTATGCTATTAAACCAAGTATTCTCTTAAAATCAAATGACTATCCAAATGTGAACTTAAACCAACAACTAATCCTTATAACTTCAAAACTTCAACATCTTATTCCAAATAAACTGAACCAATGTGTAACACATTCTGTTGAGAAATGAAAACTAAATTGAAACCACTCGAGCTGCTAACTATAACCTTATTACTCCTTAACTGTTGTAAGAAAATAAAAACTCCCCAAATCATGAACATGACTGAAATTAAATTGCTAGAAATTAATCAAAGTTTCTAAAAAAAAGAATCTACAACAATCCTTCTATTATGATCAAAGATGCATTGCAAAACTGGGCAGGGGGCCCTTCCTATCCAAGTTGCATCAATAATCAATTATCAATCCATTCTCATAGACAAGCTTCAGGATTAATCAAAGACATAAGACTAAAATAAGAAATGCTTTCTTGTTCTATTCCATCTACAAACAAACGATTACATTCCTCTATGCTTTGTTCTATCTATCAGCTATTCCCCATCATATCTACATACATCTCTCATTTCGATCCTCCCTTATATAGAATTTCGAACCCCCCTACATACTAGATTTCTGGTATCTTCCCATATCCCAGAATAGATAACATAATTAATGTAAGAGTTACATAAGGAATTGAATATGTATTTTGCATTAATACAAGAGAGAAATGATGCACTCAACATCACAGAGCTAGTATAACCATTGCGCCAATGTAGGAGAGAATATCGTGATGCCTTTTTAACTGCCTTAGTCTCATGACACGAAGTGTCATCAAGACAAGTTGCCATTTATTTATAACTGAAATAGAGCATGCACTTGTTGTTTACGAAGATTCTCATGGAGGGATCATCCTTGAAACATTCATCCTGGTGCTGGAACATCAACATTAGTATAGGAATCCATAATATAATATTATAAGTGAGATTGTGCATTAAAAACTCTCAAAACTTAACTAAAAACAAGAGAACTATTACAGACAAGTTTTGGGTCTTTTAGATATTGATTTAAGTCAATGTTTAAACCAAAGTTATACAAAATGAGGGGTATAATACTGTTAGAAAGATCATATGAAAAGATATAAGGCATAAAAATTGATCAAATTTGGGTCCTAACAGTTCTCATATTGATTGATCCTCCCCTCTCAGTATTCCAATAGTAACAACCACATTCTATCACAAAGGTCATCTTATATTGGTCTTGTTGCACAATATTGATCTGGTGGTATCCTAAGAATCCATCTGTAAAAGAGTAAGCTTCTTGATCCCCTACATTCTCTGATACTTCATCTGTAAAAAGCATAGGAAAAGGGTCATGTAAACTAGCATCATTCAACTTTATCAGATCTACACATATCCTGATTCCTTTGGTCTTCTTATCTTGGACTACCATTGGGATGATCCACTCTAATTATTCAACATGTTCTATATTTCCAACCTCTAACATCCTGTCTATATCTGCTTTTACTTTCTTCTTATATGTGGGGTTCATTCTATAAGGTCTCTGTTGCACGGTTTTGGCATCTCGCTTCAATGGAATATTCATTTATCCTAATTCTCTAGTGATTCCATTCATTTATAAGAGTATAGTTGTAAAATGATCCTAATACTCATGAACCATGTCGACAATCTTCTTGACTGTATCATCATTCTAGTAGTCTCCTATGTGCACAAACTTAGGCTTCTCTTTTGTAGCAATGTTCACTTTGAGAGTTCTTAGGGGCTTTGCATATATAGCTGAATCAAGATCCGGTCCTTCTACTATGCACTACCCTTTAGTCTCTAATATTTAAAACTTCCTTGGGTCTTCATCCTCCTAGGATTTTTCAACAAAATTATAAATGTGCAAGACCTCTTCTACTATCACAGTAACTCTAGGTGTACTGTACATCGAGCCTTCTATCACAAAAATATTGTTCATGAGAACCTGCAAGGATGATTCAATTAATGGATTATTACTTTCAAAACTGAATGTTACCTTGAATTTCTTGGTCAACTCTTCCTAATATTCTGTCCCTCTACGTACTTCTAGTTCTAGGTACCAATTCTTCAGAGTAGTGTCTAGAGTATGCACAAATAAGTGAGTACATTCTTGATTTGGCAACTATGTCCACTGTATAGTACACTTCGTAACATGATCTACTAGAAAACTTAATCCATTATACTTTGGCATGATGTTTTCATTCTCTGTTCCAAATATGACTTGCAATAACCTTTTTCACTGCTGCCAATCTATTATCCCATCTTTGTGCAAAACCCACCATCTCGCAAGGGTTTCTCTCAATGCAACATCCAAATATAGTAGTCTCTATTGATATGATATTTGCAAATCAAAAACTCTTATAAAATAAAATACCTTAGTTAATCCATCATACTTCAGAGGTTCAACTATTTCAGTTCTGATCCATCATAGTGTGCGGGTAATCCTAACACATTTTCTTGTTGACACCTCATGTAATCTTTGTTGCCAATTCTCCAGATCTTCTTCTGAGTCTTACATGCAAGAACCGATGCTTCTCCAACTAAGTACACCTTCATCTGTAGGATTGACATAAACATCCATTCACATAGTCATATTATATAGAGTATTAATTTCTTTTCTCTTTGCTGGTTCTACATACCTCCTTCTTTCAGTTGGGTCTAACGACGTAGTAACATTTAAGTATTCTACCTCAAATATCGTCTATGTTTTATTTAGGTCAATGATAGTTTGATTATAGAATTCCCAATCAAGTCCCATTAGTTATGGATATGGTTTACTATCATTGACTATGTCGATCACTTCAAAGTTTGCTATAATGTGTAGTCCATCAATATTGACATTTAATCCTATCAATCTTTCAATTGGAACAATCTTATGTTGGTTTGGTAATCTCAATTGGATGGTATACCAAATCAGTTTCAGCTGGACCATCATCTCACAACTGTATTTCAGGATAACATTCACATGAGACCCTTTTGCTGGCCAGAATTGACCATATCCAACATTAAGGAGATCACCCGATCATGGCCCCAATTAGGCCATTATTCATTTGGGATGGTGATTCGACTAGTTATAATGGGTCCAATTACCCATATAAAGGTTCTAATCCATCTAATGGATACTTTCCTTGAATCTCTTTTAATCTAGATTGTAGAAAAGAAATGACTTAATCTATTTCTATTATAAATATAAACTATCCTTACTAGGACATAGAAGTAGTTCTTTTATCTCAGTTAGGAGCAAGGGAATAATATAAAGTTGATCATGAGATAAATATAAGCTATTAATATATAGAAATAGTTCATATAACCTAATAACGATTAAAACAAATACTCATCAATATTTACTCAGTAAATAGTTACCGAGGAAAGATAATATATTTATACTCACACTCAATATGGAGGATTAAAAGGTATTGAACACGAGATAAGAAATATTTCTAACTAAGGAAACAATTCACATAGAAAGACAATGATTAAAAAAATGTAGACTGGTAATGGATCTATTAAATAGTTACTAAGAAACTAAAGATACACATACTCATATTCAAAGACTAATTGACAAATTCAAACTAATCATGAAAGACAACTTATCAATCATTTTAAATAAAGATAAATTCTCATAACTGAAAAAAGTGCACAGTATACAAACTCATACTCATCAAGAATGGAATTTATCAAATGGAAAATATTTTATTAAAATCGAAACATGATATTAGTATCAAATCCTAAGAACAATCAAAAGACTTGAGAGTCTTCTATCCGTTTACAAAACTCAACAATAGTGCACTAGTTCTATCACTGATTTCAAACTCAGAATACAAAAGATTTCAAGAAAGAGATTGTGATATAGGAGGATGTCGGTGGCCACCCACCTATTCCAATTGGCTCAAAATAGTTCATTGGAAATTTACTAGTTTTAGAAGTTTTTTCGGTTCCTAAACTTTTGGGGCCATTTTGAGGGCCTAAACGACGCTTATTCGCGATAGGGAACTTCAATGATAGCCAAAGGATTTCATTGATCCCCCAAAATGAAGCTCCTTGTTGATACCTTTCCAATGAGGTATCGTGCACCCCAAATGGAGATCGTATGCCAAAGTTACGCCCCCAAGAAATTGATACACCAAACTACCCAAAATGGGGTCCACAAAACTGTTGGATTTTCATCTTCCGGGGTTAGGGTTTTGGATTTTATTTATGTTAAAAAGGCCTTTGGAGCCTCATTTTAACAATCATCTTCTTGCAAATGTGATTAGTTGTCACATTTCTTCTTAGAGATAAGTTGCCACCATTCTAGCGAGTCTTTTACTCTGTATTTCTACATTTTTGTACATTTCGTTCATTAATAGAAATTGTGTATTCTTGTATATATGTGTTTATAGTTATATATCTGATATATCTCTGTTATATTATTGGTTATATGATATATATCTGTACATTTATTTATTATATATTTTCTCTCATTTCATGCCGAAAATAATCCAGATTAGAGGTATCAGAGAAGGATGCTCTTGATTGTTTTTCAGTGCATGTCCCCTATAAGGTTCAACTATAGCAAGTTGAGTCTCATGCTTGTCTCTCTTGATGAAAATATCTCTCACATGCCCAAGAAACTGTAAGTTTTAAACCTATGAAGTAAAGCAATGCATATAGATTCTTAAGCAATACATAAATTAATCAATGGCTCATACATAGATTACACAGAGATTTTTACCGGAAACCCTCAACCGGGAAAACCTTTCTTATTTTCATTATATCGAATTTCACCATTCGCCATACAATATATACAATGTTTTTAGGTATTATGTAGATACCAAAACCGTAATCCCTTAATCCAGGATTAATTTACAAATCAGCTAAAAATAGCAAAAACCGCCAAAAAAAAAATTTCGGGGCGTTGCCCTGAACCCCATCAGCCCCGGGCTACCGCCTGGTGTCGAATGCTGCATGTAACCTCGGGGCGTTGCCCCGAACCCTGTCGGCCCCGGGCTACCGCCCGATGCCGAACGCTACGTGTAACCAAGGGGGGGCATACCTGCCCCCCCCCTGGGACCCCCCTAGGAAAGCACCCAACGCACACGACAGAGCCCTAGGTGAAGGTATCGTCAGACACAGTTGTCGTATCTGACGCACCCACACACACATACGTGCAAAGAATATAACACATACCCAACATTCTCCCACTTGTTGTTTTCTTTGCATCCAGGGGTCCAGGGGTTTATATAGTCAACAATCCAAGGCAACAATGCCCATTCTTACTCTACACCAAGAGAACTTTTCTGTGCTCACATACTTTGTCAATGAATTTGCAACATTCTTCAAAGTGTCAACCTTTTCCAGCAACACCTTCTTTTCCTCAACCATGTCTCTCACAAAGTGATACTGAACATCAATATGCTTTGTCTTCAAAATGATAAAATTTGGGTTCTTTGCAGAAGTGTACACTTTGGTATCACATTCTAATCTCACTTGTTGTACCAGCCCAATGCACGAACATAACCTTTGTATACATACTATTCCTTTCTTGCATGGTGGCTGCCATGTATTCATCTTTTGGTTGAGTTCCACTACAAGCTTTGTCTTTCTATCATCCAATGATTACTCACTCCAAATAGGTTAAACACATACCCTTGTAGATATCCTACGATCCAAATCCCGGTGATCTACATCAACAAAGCCATGTATGTCCACCACTCTATCTAATCTCGGCCTTCCTTGGTAGCCCAATCCATATTTGGTGAATTACGAAGATACACGAAGACCCTCTTTACTACTGTACAATGCTCCTTCGAGTTTGACATATACTGCTCAAAACTCCCCCTTGCATCAATGCAATATACGGTCTAAGTAGAGCATTGCATACATCAAGGCATGGCTGGCATATGGAACATAGGACATCCTGCTCTTCTCGTGTCTTGGGACACTGGTTTGCAGATAAATTTACACCTATGGAATAGGAACCTTGATCGGTTTACTTCCATGCATATTAAACCTACTGAAATATTGGTTTCCAACATATTTTCTTTGATTCAACGAGAATTTCCTATTTGCGATCTCTTTTTAATCTCCATTCCCAAAAATGAAGTTAGCAGCATGAGGTCCTTCATAATGTCCAAATTTGGAGGATAAATTGCCGATTTCACCTCCTTGATAACATCCATGTTATTTCCTACCAACAACATGTCATCAACATACAACATACATAAAATGAAGTGATTACCAACCTAATTGGAATATACACAATGATCAAACAGCTTCTTACAAATCGATCAGGATGTATGTGTCAAACTTTGGTACCACATCCTGGGTGATTGTTTTAAATCATACATGGATTTTTTCATCTTGCTTACTAGCTCTTTCTTTCCCTTCTACCGAAGCCCATGCGAGCTTCGTATGAATTTCTTCTTCGGATCCCCGTAGCAGGAATCTTTGTCTTCACATCCATTTGTTCCGCTTCAAGAGATCAAAGCAACAACAATAGATAGAAATAAATCTAATAGAAGTTAACTAACTTAGCAGCGGGAGAAAAAATCTCCTGAAGTCAATTCCCTCTACAGGGGAATAACCTTTTGCTACTAGCAGAGGCTTTGTGTTTCTCCGCTTTACCTTGCAAGTTAAGCTTCTTCTTGGACAACCATTTGCTACCATTGATTTTCTTCCAAGCTGGAAGCTCAACTATATCATGCCTCATTCTTATCCAAGGCATCCATTTATTCAACCATGGCCTTCTTCGAGTTGCTATCTTAGAATTCAGCTGCTTTACGGCGGTTAAGGATCATCGTGATAATAGATAAAAACAAAGTGGAATGGAAATGCAGTGGACTATACTTTCACGGTTGCCTTCTATCTCTCCATGATCTCTTGAATTATGGGGTATGAGGTTCTTCTTATTATACGCTTCTTCTGCTTCCTCTTCTTAGGATGATTTAGATTTTTTGCATCATCAACTCAAGCTCTATTTTCTCGGAGTTCGTCTTAGCGTTGGTGGGAATTCTTGTTTAGTCACATCTTTTACCTCTCTAAAACAACATCTCGAAGCTGTAAACATTTTTCTTGGTTTACGGGTTCCCAAAGCTTATAACCTTTCACACCATCTTTATAACCAATAAAGATACATACTCGACTTCATTATCCATTACTCATATTTCCTTTGGAACATGTACATAAGCATCACAATAAACCTCTAAGATGTTGAAGAGAGGTTTTCTTTCAGATACATACCTGCATTATTGGAGTTGTATCTCAACATTAATGAAGGTGATGGGCGAGGTAACATCTTTGTACTCACTTGCCTCTTCGAAATTCTTGTTCTAACGAACGCAGTAGGCATGCTCCTTTCTTTTCCATCGGTGTCATGTTCATACTTTGCAACCATTACTGGCGAGGAGTGTATGGAGTGAATATTACCTTGCTATACCACACTTCTTCTGATTCTTGATTCATTCGCGCATTCTCCACCATTATTATTTTCTCAATACCTTTTATTTTCTTCTCTGTATAATTTTCTACGAGCCTTAAACTCTTTAAATTTATCCAAATACCTTAGATTTATTTCTAGAAAAATAAATCCATGTGTTCCTTGAGAAATCATCTATGAATAGAACATAATACCTGTGTGAATTTACGAGGGATGGAGCGAGAGCGGGTCCAAACACATCAGCGTGTATCAACTCTAAGATCCTTTGCTCTTGTAGCACCGGATGGAAATCTTACTCGATTATGTTTGCCATATATGCAATTTTCACAACAAAATCGAGTGCAATTAGACATACCTTCAATCATGCCTTTACCATGGCAGTGTTGAAGGCCCTTTTCTCCAATATGCCCCAGTCTTTGATGCCCACAACATGGTCTTCTTTTCTGAGGACGGTATTGGTCTTGTCTCCTTCATTTTTCTGCTCAAGGACAACAAAGCGTTACCCATTAGTATAAGTTCTTCCCAACAACTTATGCGAGAGGTTCCACCCAGAACTCCCCTCATCAACACCATTGCTCTCGTACCATCTTGCAAGTGTCCTTTTCAAAATCTAGATTTTTCCTCTGCATCTTAACTGCTTCTGAGGATATGAGGCTCTGGCTGTTTTTGGAATGTGTAGAACCCTACGAAGAGTTCTAATCCTTCCATCATTTAGCAATAACTTAACCCTTCCACGCCCCAATAGTTTTGGAATACATCACCACCATCATATTTTTCCTTCTTCAGAACCATTCCTGTGAGGAGTCATATGGTATGATGCACAATTGATCAACCATACACCATGGTCTTCATGTGTACTTGTATATGCTAGGTAAAGAAATCACCTCCTTCTTCAGTGGAGGGTTTTCACCTCCGTGGAAGGGGTACCATCGAATCCCTTTGGTTTCAACCTTCTTAGACTTGCAATCTTCTTATAATGCCTGTTTTACCACTTCCATCATTTCCTCAAAGATTTTCTAAGGGGACTTAGATCTACTGTAGATTTAGATATGTATCCATCGAGAGGCTTACCAGGGTTCCTCTCTTGGGGTCGCCCTCTTACAAATAAATCATCACGTCTTTGTGACCATCCAATGCTTTTTCGCTTCAGTCTACATTGAAGTATGGGGATGCAACTACATCCTCATACTTCAATGTAGATTGGGTGGTACTACTAATTACTACAACTAGATTATCCCAAGAGTGTATGGCAAAGAACATAACAAAGTAATACACTTATCTTCTTACACCAATCATAATATTAACAGATCCAAGTTGACTTGAGTATTAAAGGCATCTAGATGTTACGTCACAGAATCTCATCTTCCATCCTAAGATGAAATCTGACTTCTTCGGAAGAAACAACTTGTTTACTAGGGACTTTGATTGATACAAATTCCCTAACTTATCTATAGTTCCTTGAGCACGTAGATTCTCACGAGACATTCAACAACATCGAAACTTCGGTGAGTCGAATGGTACTCCTTACAACAACACGTCAACGTCCCAATCTTCCTTTGACATACTAGTAGTAGTTGTACTAGTAGTTTGTGTCTTGGTAGTTTGTGTACCAATAGTCACGTGTGCTTGTAGATGGTGTACGGTGGTACAATGTGCCGGGATCCCTAATGATCCATTGTTCTTTGTCTCCTGAAGGTCCTCCATCTTGGCTTCCATAGCTCAAAGTTTACGTTGAACTTCTCTATCTTGATTCTAGATGAGATCACCATTCCTCTTGCTGCAGATCTCCCGCTTCTGAGGCTCACACTAAACCGGGTTTATCCACCGGACAGATAAACGATGCAGCCGAGGCAAGGAGCCAAACCCTCGGCAACAAAGACGTCCCCCTAAATCCAAAAATGAGCTATGATACAACATGTAAGTTTTAAACACGTGAAGTAAAGCAATACATATACAGATTCTTAAAAGAAAAGAAATTAATCAATGGCTCATACCACGGATTACGAGATTTTCTGCAGGAAGCCCTCAGCGGAAAACCTTTCGCTATTTTCATTATATGAGATTTCACCGTGCATATACAATATATACAATGTTTTTAGGTATTAAAGTAGATACCAAAACCCTAATCTTTAATCAGGGATTAATTTACAATCAGCTAAAAATAGCAAAATGGAGTTAAAATAGCAAAAACCCCCAAAAAATTTAGGCGTTGCCCACGACTACATAGATGTAGAATCTTTGCATGTAACCGGGGGTACTACCCCGGGATCTCCTAGGGCCAGGAATGCTGAGCCCTAGGTGAAGGGATCGTCAGGGGCAGCGATTGTCATGTCTGACACACCCACACACACACACGTACAAGAATATAACACATGCATGAGAAACCCTCCATGGAAGAAAGAAAACAAAAGACGATGAAGTAGAATATTCTATTAATATGTTGTGTGATCAAGCTCTCATCTTGCGGTGAGGAGGACAAATGATGGAGAATTTTTATGACATCCTTCAACACCTACTGATAACAAGAGGAGCGTATTCATCAAGTGGCTACTTTGGAATCACCTCTCCTTTCAATGTACAAGTTAATTTTGAAATTCCAGTATTTGAAGGTCAGGATAGTCTGAGATGCCATAGAAAAATGGTTAAGTCTATTATAAGGTTATTTCTTTGTTCAAAAAATTTTTGATAGGGAAAAGATCACCTTCGCACTCCTTAAGACTCTCCCCATGTCAAACATTGGTGGGAAACTACTGAGAGCAAAGTTCCATAGAAGATTATGGAATGAGGCCTTAGTCCACTTTTTTTTTTGTGGATGTGGTCAAGGAAAATATTACCTTGTTAGTAACTATGATGACCAATACATGAGATGGACCACACTTCGACAAGAGAGAGGGACCAAGCGGTGCCATAGTTCACAAATAGTTTCCATAATTTTCTCACCAAGATGGGTATCAAGACTTTGAAGTCATGCAGTTCGAATCTTAGTGGGGCTTTGCATGGGGGTACCTTACAAACCAAAAATGGATTTCACGGACATCTCATCAGTAGGAACTTCCTATCGATATGTTGTCAAAATTGAGCATAAATTTAGGCACTAGAAAAAATGGGAGTTCAGGCATAAATTCATAACAAAAAAGGTATGATAAATAAGACCCTAACAAATAGCCTCGAAAACTCATCCAAGCTACATGAAAAGAAGATGCGTAAAGACAAAGGACCTTGGAAAGTGATGCGATTTCCACAAAATCTGTTGGTACAACACCGATGAATGTGACTCAAAACAATCATTGGTGGCCGATATCAAAGAAAGGAGTTGAACCCTAATAATTCAAAATCAGATTTTGAAAATAATGGAAGAAGACAAAATCATCGTCTGGAACCTCACTTGCTAACTCATGACCACAATAATTCAACAAGAATAACCATTAGATCACAGAGGGAGAGCACCTTTTTTGTTCATAGATGTGGGTGAAGGGGACCTTGTTGTATTTTATTGTTTATAGTGGAATCGAGAAGAACCTCATCTCATGCGAGTTTTCAAACAATTAAGTTAATGGAAAAACACCACACCCACAACCATACAACTTGGGTGGCTTAAGACGGGGATGAATATTTGTGTCATTGTGCTTGTTGATTGTCATACGACATCAACCCTTCAAGGATGAGGTATTGTGATGTTTCCCCAGCGGATGTTTGCGATGTTCTTTTAGGCCATCCATATGTGGAGCCATGCTGTTTATGAGACTTGACCCCATAGTGTCAAGAGCACCTTTTTTGTTCATAGATGTGGGTGAATGGGACCTCACTGCATTTTATTGTTTATAGTGGAATCGAGAAGAACCTCATCTCATCAGAGGTTTTCAAACAATTGGGATTGTCGACAACACCACACCCACAACCATACAACATCGGGTGGCTTCGCCAGGGATGAGATATTTGTGTCAGCTATTACTGTTAATTGTCATACGACATCTAACCCTTCAAGGATGAGGTATTATGTGATGGTGCCCCACTGGATGTTTGCGATGTTCTTTTAGGCCATCCATATATGTGGAAGAGCCATGCTATTTATGAGACTTGACCCCATAGTGTCA
Source organism: Picea sitchensis (assembly GCA_010110895.2). Classification (NCBI taxonomy): domain Eukaryota; kingdom Viridiplantae; phylum Streptophyta; class Pinopsida; order Pinales; family Pinaceae; genus Picea; species Picea sitchensis. Next base: position 181,846 of record SNQJ01S0010882.1, on the reverse strand, counting down.
ATGTTACTCTAGGGGTTCATCTCTATAAGATATCAGAGGTGTTAGCCTCATAATCCTAAAGTTCTATAGTCTAAGTACTTTCTAGATTATTTTTAGAAAATTAGTTTATTCTAGTTTGTTAGGATAAGGACACCTAGATTCTATGTAAAGGACACCTATCATACTCATGTGATTATTTGATTGGTTATTCTCCTAGATTTTAGTTTAGATTTGAGCTATACAAACTAGATCCTTCTTCAAGTGAGGTTAAGGATATTATGAGTTCTCACTTTTTCCTTATTAATAAAATTATGTGTCTGAGGAAACTTTGTCAACCTGGTATTATATCCATGGTGAATTTGTGAGGGAAGAGAATTGGTGATGGACTGACGAAGTAAGGAAGACTCCTTGACATCAACCTGGATCTCTTCAAACTCAAAAAGTGATAGTGATTGAAACAATCATTTTTTTTTTTCTATATTTGATTGAATCATCATTTTTAACTATAAATTTTATAGATCTACAATTTCAAAGATTGTAGATTTGATTAATAACCGCTCTCTTTCATGTAAATCTAAAATATCTAGGAAGATTTTAGATCTCATAGTCCCATCGTTTTATTTTTTTAAAAGGGCTATTTTTTTGTAAAATTGTTACAGATCTGTGTATAAATTTGGCAATCACCAGTCCCTTTTTTTTAATATAGAGAGCACTGCCATTTTTTGGATCTGTTTTTTTAGATATATAAATAATTGGTATTTATCAAAATATTTCTGCTCTCTACAATTTACGAGGAACAAACACCATGATAGCGTGGAAACTTGAAAATCTATGATCCCTTACAACGATTTGAGATGCACCCACCAATGATCTCGTGGAACTCCAACTATACCATTTATACTTCTCTGCGATCTGGAATTTTCTATTTGTATTGCAAACATAACTAAAAGACTCGATGTGTAGTCATCACATATAGCGCTGCCTCAATTATCCAAACAAACAAGCCAAATATGATAATTAGAAGGACAACGATCGATAGCAAACATGCCATGGGGAATAAACTGATTATCTTGCACTGAATTAGCAGCTAGAGGTATTGAGATGTATTTTGCGGATTGAGTTTGTTGCTAATGGTGTTATACATCTCGCATTTATCAGATCTGGTACAACTTTGTGACAGGTTTTAACCATATTTCAGTGGAAAGAAACCTCTCCATATTATTCTCTTAGATTCTTTTTTCAACGGATGTGCTCTCCATTTAGTCAGTTTAATATTGAAGAGAATCGTCTCAGTTTCATCTCCTACCAGGCACTCTGCAATACACATATGACGAATTGGATCATCAGGTTGACCTTTTTCAAGAACAAGTTGTGTGCTCAGTTCTTTCAAAATCAGATTGTGCTGAGATGACCTAGGTATCAGTTGGTAAAGATTTGTGAAAATAGGATTTCTGAGATTTTCATTTGTAGAAGCCTTTTTTACTTTGAAGTTATACACAATGCAATGCACGTCTAAAAGGATGGCAGTTAACTCGAATAAAATTTTGTGAGACTTTGACTGGAATTAAAGAAAACTGATATTTATGATATTTTCATGTTCTTATAAAAAGTGATGAGATGATTTTATTTCAAGGGGGGGCACATTGAGCTATTTGTAAAAGGTTATAAATCTTGTAGAATGATCAATTTTTTGAACTCTTTGATTTTAACCTTGAAGCTCATAAGTTGAGAAGAGTTCAGTAAAATACTCTCTCAAATTCCTTTTCCAACGATACTTTTAAAGGGTTAAGGCCAAGCCCTTAAAAGTGCTCTTTTTGTGTGGAATTTGTACTCTTTCCTTCTGGTGCCTTATGTCTCTTATTTTGGTGTTTTGCGGATTATTCAGTGTGGTGGTTTTATCATTAAACTTGAAATATTGCAATAAGACAATCTATCATCATGTTTAAATTAATCAATCTAAAAGATGTGAGATTATGCATCAAAATTTCTAACAAGCAATGATCAATTTCCAAAGTTTAAGCATACATCAAATTCAAGTTCTCAACAATAAGCTCAATATGCAGAGGATCAATATTACCAGGATGATCAATATGAATATGTTTTTACAACAGTTCAACAAGAAGATTCATTTGAAAATGAATGGATATTGGACACAGGAGCTATGCAACATATGACTTATCACAGAGACTATTTTTGGAATTATCAATATGTTCAACTAAATCCCATCTATTTGGCTGATGATACAACTCATACACCTCAAGAAAAATGTTCATTGCAAGTCTTTCTCCTTGGAATTGGTGAAAAATGGATTTCAAATGTTTGGTATGTACTAACTTTTAAGAAATGTTTTTTATCCTTAGTCACAATCAGACAAGATGGACATCAAATCATCATGCAAGATGGTTCGGTCAATATTATGTCAGTGAAGGATAACTTGAAAACAATAATGACACGATATGAAGATGGAAAATTGCTAAAAATGAAAGGCAAAGTTATCCCAAGAAAGCTTGATTTTGCAGAAGCAGTGAATTCCGAAATGTCTTCATTCAGATTATGGAATTTTCGATTTGGTCACTTAAACTTTGATAGTTTCTTGAAACTTAAGTCCCAATATTTGGTAAAGGGTTTTCCAACATTCAATAAAGAAAATTCTAAGTGTGAAGCTAGTATTTTTGGCAAGCAAAAGCGAGAATCTTCTCCAACCAGCTCATGACGAGCAACAAAGTATTTGCAGTTGATTCACAATGATATATGTGGTCCAATGGAATATTCTTTCGGTGGATGTCATTACTTTATATTGTTCATTGATAACTACACTATAATGACATGGGTGTACTTTTTAAAGGAAAAGTATGAATCTTTTGAAAAGTTTGTAAATTTTCAACACATGGTTGAAAATAAAACTAGAGAAAATATTGCATCTTTGAGAACAAATAATGGAGGAGAATTCACTTCAACTGAATTCAATGATTATTGTCAAGACAATGGGATTAAAATGAAACTAACAAATTCCTATACTCCACAGAAGAATGGAGTTACTGAAAAGATGAATAGAACTCTCATGGGCATGGAAAGACCTATGATGCAATTTAAAGGGTTGAGCAAAAAATATTGGGTTGAAGTAGTCCATACTACAATTTATCTAAGAAATCGATCACCTACATCATCTTTAGTTGGAAAAACACCTTATGAAGATTGGTACGGTTTTAAACCTAAGGTAAATCATCTTAGGGTTTTTGGCTCAACATGTTATGCTTTAGTTCCTAGGGAAAAGAGAATTAAATTAGAAAATTGAAGTATGAAGTGTACCTTCATTGGATACTCTGATAAAAAGAAAGGGTATAGGTTACTTTCAGATGGAAAATTCATTGTCAGTAGAGATCTATTTTTTGATGAAACTAAAAGTAACATTTTAGATGAGATTAATCATCTCCTTAGCCGTTTAGAGAAGAAAACACTAAGGTTAAAGGTAAGTTGGACAAGTCAAAGAAACCATTTTGGTTTGAAAAATACTTTGTTTCTCCAGAAGACATTTGTTTATCAAATTTTTTTTCTGATTCATCTGATAATGAAACTACAAAAGACTCTTCTAATACTAAATCTTCAAAAGAATCTTCTACAACCTCATATATTTCATATGAAAGAAGAGCCTCATTTTTTGAAAATCCTCTTTTCAATAATAATGGTGATTCAGATCCACAATCCCCTCAACATAAGAAGCCAAAGTGGGTCGAACAACTTCTCAAATATGTTCATTCAGATGAAATTAACAAAACAAGAACTAGGGGATCTTCAAGAGCAGAAACAATTTTTTTCATGCTTCCACTGAACCTACTTATTTCGTTGAAGCATTTGGACATAAAGAATGATAGGAAGCAATGATTAATGAATATTATTTAGTACTTGCAAATGGGACTTGGAACTTAGTTCATTGTCCACATGATGTTAATCCCATCGATTGTAAATGGGTTTATCGAGTAAAGTACAAGCCCAATGGTAAAATTGACAAGTACAAAGCAAGACTTGTTGCTAAAGGTTTTTCTCAACATGAAGGAATTGATTATGAATAAAATTTTGCACCCACAACTAAATGAAATACCATCAGAATGGTTATCAATTTGGTTGCACATAATGGTTGGAAATTACATCAAATGGATGTCAAAATTTCCTTACTGAATGGTGATCTAAAGGAAGATATTTTCATGACTCAACCACAAGGGTTTGAATCTAAAGGACAAGAACATAAAGTTTGCAAACTTTTGAAGGCTTTATATGGTTGAAATAAGCTCCTTGAGCATGGTATGCAAAAATGGATGAGTACCTACAAAAGGTGGGTTTCCAATGAAGCGAATCAGATGTTACATTGTATTTTTGAATGCAATATAAGCACATGGTGATACTTGTACTCTATGTTGATGACTTAATCATAACAAGAAATAATGAAGCTCACATCAAACAGGTTAAGGAAGAACTTAAAACAAGATTCAAAATGACCGATTTAGGGACACTTCATTATTATCTTGGAGTTGAAGTATCTAAACATCCTAACCAAATATTCCTTAGTCAAAATAAGTATGCCAATTAATTGTTAAAGAAATTTGGCATGGAAGATTGTAAACCTTCTCTTACCCCCATGGAGTAAAAATTGAAACTTTCAAAATTTGAAGGGGGGGAATTGGTAAACAGTACAAAGTACATGAAATTGGCTAGAAGTATCATTTATTTCACAAATAATTGACCATATTTGTCATATTCATTCAATATAATTTCAAGGTTTATACAAGAACCAAGGGAAAGTCACTCGAATTCAGCAAAAAGGGTACTAAGATACATTCAAGGTACAAAAGATTTTGGTCTTATCTACAAAAGGAACAAAATTTTTACACTTGTTGGATATTCAAATGTTGATTTTCTAGGTGACATTGATGATAGAACATCCACTTCAGGTTATTTAATGAATATGGGTTCAACAACACTATCTTGGAATTGCAAAAAGCAGACAACAATTGCCAATTCTTCAGCAGAGGCAGAGTACATATCAACTTGGGAAGCATCATGTGAGATTGTATGGATACACAGAATTTTATAGGATCTTGGTGAAACTCAGAAATCACCAACTACTTTATTGATTGACAATCATTCAACAATAAAGATGGCCAAGAATCTAGTATTTCATTCAAAGACTAAACATGTTGACACCAAGTACCACTTCATCGGATCGCTCATCATCAAAGACATCATCAAGCCTTAGTTATGTCCATCTAAAGATCAAACTTCAGATATTTTTACCAAACCTCTTGGTAGAATAAAGTTCACTAAGTTCAGAGATGAACTTTCAGATTAAAGGGGGGATTTTTAGCCTGATAATCCTAAAGTTCTACAGTCTAAGTATTTTCTAGATTAAATGTTTTTAAAAAATTAGTTTATTCTAGTTTGTTAGGATAAGGACACCTAACTTCTATGTAAATGACACCTATCATACTCATGTGATTATGTGATTGGTTGTTCTCCTAGATTTTAGTTTATAGTTGAGCTATATAAATTATCTCCTTCTTCAAGTGAGATTAAGGAGATTATGAATTCTCACTTCTTATTTTAATCACCTTTTCCTTATTAATAAAATTACGTGTCTGAGGACACTTTGTCAACAAGAGGTAGCTCCAATTACTGCCCCACCTAAACAGTGCTGCAAGGTAGTATCTCATACTATAAAATTCAACTTCTTTACAATTTGTTCAAAATGTGAACATAAGGAAACTGCAACCACTACAGCCTCAGTCCAAGCACCTTCTATCCAACAAAAGAAGGTCGACAAGATTGAAACAAGGTGAAAATATTCCTTCTACACACATTCATGTCATTAGGTTCTCAACAACCTCCCACAACCAAGAAATGCAACTTCTCCAACAAGGCAAGTAACTCACCAAGGTTCACATTCAACAAACGCTTCCACCTCTCCCCCGAAAACTCAACGCAATGGATTCCATTGCTTCCGAAGGAAGAATTATTTATCTAGGAGGATTTCAATAGCCACCCACCTATTCCAACTGGCTCAAAACAATTCTTTGGAAATTTTCTATTTTTAGAGGTTTTTCGGTTTCTAAACTTCTGGGGCCATTTTGAGGGACAAAACAATGTTTTTTCATGATAGGGCACCTCAATGACAGCTAAAGGTATTGTCTGAGCCACAAAAATGAATCTACTCGTCGATACCTTTCCAATGAGCTATCGTGCACCCCAAGCGAAGATTGTATGCCAAAGTTACGCCCCTGAGAAGTTGATACACCAAATTACCCAACACGGGGTCCAAAAAACTGTTGGCTTTTCATCTTCCGGGGTTAGGGTTTTGGATTTTCTTTATGTTAAAAAGGATTTTGGAGCCTCATTGTAACGATCATCTTCTTACGAATGTGAGTATATGTCACATCTCTTCTCAGAGATAAACTGCTACCATTCTAGCAAGTCTTTCACTCTGTATTTCTACAGTTTTGTACATTCCATTCATTAATATAAATTGTGTATAATTGTATCTATGTGTTTATGGTTAATTTTTTTTTATCTCTGTACATTTCTTTATTATCTCTCTTCTCCCATTTCATGTTGAAAATAATCTGAATCAGACCGTGATAGCACAAGTCTCTCCTTGCCTAAGCCAAGCCTTTGGCCATCTATTCTTTCATCCTCCAACCTCCTCTTCAATGTGTATCCATTCTTCTTTTATAGGTGTATGCGTTTGTTTTCCTTCTCCTTATGCTTAGGCTCCAATCTCTCCATCATAACCTACAATCCAAACAAATCAATTAAATCATTGAAAATCAAATAAAATCTTGTTAAAATCTAATAATGATAAATTAAACACTAAAACAAAACAAACTCACAAAAATAAAACTAAAATATAAATTAAACAAACTAAATCAAAATAACAAAATAAAACTATATTAAACTAAATGCTAATCTAAATTATTATAATTAAAAAAAAAAACTAACTTAAGAATAGAAACTAAAACCTAATAATAACTAAGCCTAAACTAAAGTAAACTGAAAATAAAAATAAATAAATAGATCAAAACTATAAAAGTAAAATTACAGTTATCCCTTCATTTTGTATGATTAAGATCTGGTACAATCACTTTTGTCAACTCTAAAGTATTACTTCCACAATCTTTGGTTTACGATATTGTTGTGATTCTGTTATAAACTTGACGGATTGGATCCTTTACATCATTCATGTATCCTATTTTGTTTTAGTTACGCCAAACATGCCAACAACCAATCGTTTGATCCTTTAAATGCTCCGTTGACTATATGATCTTTTTAATATCAATCTGCATATTAAAAAATACAAAAAATACGGGCTATGTGAGGGTTAAAACAAGATATCAAATAACATGGAGAAGATATGTATCCTCTTTATTTTTGATATAATGGCATAAAATACATCCAAACTGTGATTCCAATAGTTATTTGACTTTCTGCCACACATTTAATTTTATGTATAAACGAATTTTTCTTACTTTAAAATTTAAAACTGTATATAAATATATCTAATATATACATATTTATTACATTGCATTATATATATTACACTATACAATGAATATAATAATAATAATAATAATAATATAAATTTATTTTTAAGGTTACGGTCAAGCCATACCAAATTGGTGTATGAGACCTCCTTGTGTGTGGGACAAGGGACCCCCTTAATATGCATTATATATATTAATAGTATATATTACATTCTATCATAACGTGCATATTTCACTTATATATATAAACAAAATCTTATTTGCTTTTATGTTTTAAATAAAAAAAAAAGGGTTGAATTGACTTGTGTGTGAATAGGATTATGTCAACATGTCAAAGTTTAAATGTTTAAAATAAAAATAAAAATCATGTGTCCATCAAATTGAGTTCATTTTTCTCCCATTCAATTCATGAATGTATTCAAGGTTAAGTTTAACGGAGAATCATCATGAAATCCAAATTCAAGCAAAATCTGTGTTATTAGAAAGGAAGTTCAGGAGACAAAAACAATGGAGCCACCAAAACGAAAACCAATGAAAGTTGAAATTACTCAAAATAAAGCAATCGAAAGCAATATAAAGTGACTTTTAACAAAATGCATATGGAGGGCCCCATAATTTTGAAAAAATTAAGAGGGGGTTGAGGCCTCAAAAATTGGAGACATACTAAGAGAACAAGTTATCTATGTTCATGAAAAATAAAAAGAAATGACTAATTTAAATGATAAGAAAAATACATTCGTACTCATACTTATTCACAAAGGGATTAAATTAGTTTTAATTAAATATAAATGGGAGAATAATCTTTTGATATGACTACTGAACAAAGTTTACTTACCATGAGTTGGTGCAATCATTTCACTTCATCTTTCTGTTACCCGGTATCACTTCACTTCTAGCGCATGTCCATAGCCCTGATGAAATTTCCTTGATACCATGTATACATCGAGCCATTGTGAGCGAGCATCCATACCCCCGATGGGTTTCTATACACTTCTCACACCTTTTGGTGCTTTCAACTCCCTGTGTATTATAATTATAAATAGCCTTTTGATAAATAAATTTGAGATTTTGTTTAACAATGACGAATAGGAAGTGGGGTGATATTGGAAGTTACTTTGATATATTGCACCTCATGGGGTAAACTAAGCCTTTCATATTTAGATTTTATATTCCCATTGTTATTGATTTTATTTATGTAAAGGGAAATTAACTCTAATAAAACCTCATTTCAAAGTACTTTCCTATATAAATTTCTCATGAAAGATGAATTAATCATAAAAGAATGGTTGTCATGATAAAATAATATAGATAATATTTTGTTTGTCTTCATGCAATCCAATTTTGATGATTCTCTTTCATTAATGAAGAATAAACAATAGATATATAGTACACAACATGTATTTTATTCTTATTAACAAACGAAAAACAAAAAGTAGAAACAAGGAATATTTACAAGAACTATTTAAATATTTACCAAAAGATGAATGCAATTTTTTAAAAATCAAAATGACATCAAATGCAGATAAGCTATGCAAATAACAAGATCCCAACAATGAAGAATGTGTAAACACATATCATAACCTATCACAGTTCAAAAATAGAAAGAAAAAATTATGTTATGAGGAATGTGTTGAATTGTAAATTTAAACTTTTATCCCTATTAAATCTATTAAATGGTATGTTAATACATTCTTTCATTTAAATTAAGATTGTGATAGATTCATTTTTCATGGAATGTTGTTAATCAAGATTTTATTTGAAACAAATAACATAATAAATCTAAAGAAATCTCTAAAGATAACACCTAAAATGAATGTATAGTTATGAGATTGATTTCACAATAGGAGAGTCACATTAAGTTACATATCAAAAGATTAAAAGAATGAAAGTAATGTGTAACCAAAGATGAAGTTCTTTCTATGTATTATCTTTAAAGGTTCTTGCTATATAATTTGAGAAACATAATTGTAACATAAATCTTACATCAAAGTTATTATAATGATTCACTTATAAAAGTTAAAGATAAAATTTGGAAATAAATGTTTAATAAATGAAATCATAATCACGATGAAAAGTAACCATGAGAGAAAGAGAATAAAGTAAACTTCCCTAAATGCATGTTGGTGATGAATTGTCTCTGTCTTGATATTGATGCATCATTTCATAACTGCATTATTTGAGAAAACTAATCTATTTGTGAAAAGAAGAAAAACTAAACATAATTGTTTATAACCTATTCTAATGTACATTAGAAATCAACACTATGTAAAATAAAATTTCCAATGGAGCTAGTCATGTTTCTTTAAACCTACAAACATATATACAAAGAAAATTAGACACATAAATATGATCTATAATAAACTAAAGAAAGAAAAATTTGAAATATCTAGATCTAGATCTAGCATGTACATGATAAGAAGATTACTATTTACAAAGAATCTTTCATGAAAATATTTCTCTAACCAAAACTCTATTCTATCATGATATATACAATGTGATTGGAAGAAATTTATAGATGAGTGTGGATCATGTATGAAATTGTTGAGAATAATATCGTGTGAAAGATACTTGACATGATTTGTTTCAGAGAATAGAGTAAGAAAACGAGAATCAACCATCAGTTGCAACTAAAGTGTCTCATGTTCTTGATGAGTTTCCATGAACATGTGTTTCAAATAATCAACCTTAAATGAGTTAAAAATATCAAACGATGTGAAAAAATTATCATCCTTCATTGAATAAGCCAAATCATTGATATTGGGATAGTAGACATTAACATCATTTGATTTCTTAAAGTTTTCACTTGCTTGATTATGACAAGAAGATTCTTCACTAATCACAAAAATAGGTGAATCAATAAAAGATATTTTGTAAAATGTGTTTGTTGTAGAATTTCCCTCCTCCTGTGTAGAAGATGGATAAGGAATTATATCAAACTATTCATGGAAAGGAGTTATATTATTTTCATATCCTTAATATAGATTTTGATACCCCAGTTTTGAGCCCCATATTAAATAATGTATTTTTTGAATTTATGAAAGGCCAGAGTGCCCAAACAATTCAAAGAGGCTAGTGTGCCTAGGAAATGTAATGTTTTGATCATTATTGTGATCTAGATTATTTTCGGCACGAAATGAGATCAAAGATATAATAAAGAAATGCACAGAGATATCACATATATTCAATAATATAACATAAATGTATCAGAGATGCAACCATAAACACAGATATACAATAATACATGATTTCTATTAATGAAAGAAATGTA
>SNQJ01S0010882.1:132543-171020 GCA_010110895.2 Picea sitchensis | reverse complement strand
CTTATCTCTTAGAAGAGATGTGACAGCTACTCACATTCGCAAGAAGATGATTACAATGAGGCTCTGAAGGCCCTTTTACAATAAGCAGGAATGCCAAAAACCATAGACATCCAAAAACCTAACCCTAGGAGATGAAGTGCCAAAAGTCATGTGGGCTCCGTTTGGGTAAGTGAGTACATCAACTTCCCGGGGTCGTAACTTTTGCATACGATCTTCATTTTAGGTGTGTGATAGCTCGTTGGAAAGGTATCATCGAGGAGATTCATTTTGGGGGCTCAATTATGCTTTTAGCTATCATTGAGAACCTCGATCTTGAAAAACCTTCATTTGGCCCTCAAAATGGCCCCGAAAGTTAAAACCTGCTAAAAATAGTAAATTGCCAAAATTGCCAGAAAACTGTTTTGAATCATTTGGAAAAGGTGCGTGGCCATCGATATCCACCTGGATCAATCCTCCCTCCTTAATAAGCAATTGTCTCCATTGCGTTGAGTTCCCGGAGGAGAGGGAAAAGCATTTGCTGGATCTGCATCTTGGTGAGCTGTTTGTATTGCTGGAGACGTTGCATTGCTTAGTTTGTGGAAGTCTGCCATGAACCTGTTGAAGATGAGGCTGTTCAACAAGTCGAGCTATATGAGAGGAAGGTGTGCAGAAGGAATCTTTGTGTGTTGTTGCAACCTTGCCGACTTGCTTCTGTTGGATAGAAGGTGCAGGGGGCGAGGTTGTAGTGGTTGCAGTGTCCTTCTGTTCCCCTTTTGGATAGCTTGTGAAGAATATGAATTTTGCAGTATGAGATACTACCTTGTGACACTTTTTAGGTGCAACAATAGTTGGAACTACCTCTGGTATTCTGTAGAGATGATCCCCCAAAGTAACAATGACACTACGGGGTCGAGACTCATAAATAGCATGGCGTCTCCACATATATGGTTGGCCCAAGAGAATATCACAGACATCCAGTGGGACAACATCACATAATACCTCATCCTTGAAGGGTTGGATGCCGTATGAAAATCGACACTTTTGGCTGACACAGAGATCTCATCCTTGCCAAAGCCACTCGATGTTGTATGGCTGTGGGTGTGGTGTTGTCGACAATCCTAACTATTTGACGACCTCTGTTGAGATGAGGTTTTTTTGGTTTCCATTATCAACAATAAAATGCAGTGGGTTCCCTTTCAACCACATCTGTGAATGAAAAAGGCGCTCCCCCTCTTCTGAATCTATTGGTTCTTCTGGTTGAATTGCTGCGGTCGCGATAATAGTAGTGGGGTCTGTGTCGATGATCTGTCTTTTACTAGTGTTTTCAGAATCAAATTCAGAATCAGGGTTCGGCTCCTTGTCTTTTATCTCGACCACCAATGAATGTTTTGAGCGACATTCATCGGTGTTGTTCCAGGGGCTTTTGTGGAAATAATACCATTTTTCGATGTCCTTCTTTGTCTTCCCGTGACCCTTCTTTTCCTGTGTCTTGGACTGGTTTTCGGGAGGATATTTGTTAAGGCCGTCTTTGTCATACTTTGGTTGTTGCGGATTTGCAGACTTGAATTCCCGTTTGTTCTGGTGCTTAAATTTCTGCTCAATTTTAACAACATATCAATAAGCAACACTGAGTGATGAGATGTCCAGAAAATCCATTTAAGTCTGGATGTATCTGTGTAGAGCCCCACGATATTTCATAACCAAATGTCTCTCAGAGTCTTTGATACCCATCTTGGTGCGCAAGGTATGGAAGGTATTGGTGAACTCCAGAACTGCTTGGCCCCTCTCTTACCGTAGTGTGGTCCATCTCATGTACTGGTCCTCATAGTTGCCAACAGGGTAGGACTGTTCTTTTACCGCATCCACAAAAAAATCCCAAGTGGGATCGGCCCCATATATTCCAGACTCCTCTGTGAAACTTTGCTCCCAGTAAGTTTCCCACCAATGTTTGACATGAGGGAGATATTTAAAATTAATGAAGGTGATCTTTTTCTTTGTCGAAAAAATTGTGAAGAGCAGGAGAAATAACCTTCTAGCGAGTTAACCATTTTTCTAGGGAATACGCATCTATTCGTCCTTCAAATACGGGAATATCAAAGGTAACTTACATACCTTGAAAGCGAGGTGCACGAAAATTAGCCATTTGATGAATATGCTTGCGGTGCTATCGGTGAAGTTGAAGGATGGGAAAAATTCTCCATCATTTTAGGTCCCTTTGGCCGGCGTGAGAGCTTGCTCAAGCAACATATTAGTAGGATCGTTTTCTCGTCATTTTCTTTTCTTCGCCATTGAGGGTTTCTTGGTGTGAGGTGATTGTCTTCAGAGACAAATACCGAGACCCAACTGCTATAATAAGACCTGGAAATTAGGGACATGCACTAAAATTATCAAAAGTAGCACGCTTTGATACCGATCCGGTTATTTTAGGCCGCGAAATGAGATCGAGAGATATGGCAAACATAATGCAGAGATATGTATATATTCAATAATATAACATAAATGTATCAAGGTAAAACCATACGCTTTATATATCACGATTAATACATGATTTCTATTAATGAAAGAAATGTCACGGTACGTAAAATACTAAAAGTGAAAGACTAAGCTACAATGGTGGCTGACTTATCTACGAGGAAGAGATGTATTAACCGCTTACATTCCTGAAGAAGATGATTACAATGAGGCTCACGAAGGCCCTTTTACAATAATAAAAGAATTCCAAAAACCCTAACCCTAGGAGATGGAAGCACCAAAAGTCATGTAGACCCCCGTTTGGGTAAATTGGTACATCAACTTCGGTGGGAGATGAAGCACCAAAAGTCATGTGGGCCCCGTTTGGGTAAGTGAGTACATCAACTTCCCGGGGTCGTAACTTTTGCATACGATCTCCGTTTTAGGCGTGCGATAGCTCGTTGGAAAGGTATTGTCGAGGAGATTAATTTTGGGGGATAAATGATGCCTTTGGATATAATTGAGAACCTATATCTCGAAAAACCTTCATTTGGGCCCTCAAAATGGCCTCGAAAGTTAAAACCTACTAAAAATAGTAAATTACCAAAATTGCCAGAAAACTATTTTGAGCCATTTGGAAAAGGTGGGTGGCCACCGATATCCACCTAGATCATATTGATAATAAATACATCATTGGCTACTAGAAGGACAAGGACAAGAGTTATAGGGGGATATGATTCCACAAGAGAGGGTGCTTGACGGGATAAGTGTTTATTTTATATTTTTATTTACCCATTTTTGTTTTAATGGAGAATATGAGTTACAATAGATTCTTTGGGGAATACCATGTGGTATTTTAATTCCAAGAAATACATAAAACCATTTTTGGTCAGTTTGGGGGTTCACTCATTCACTCACTCATTGTTCATTGTTCATTGTTCACACTATTCATCATGTTCTCTCCCCATTTGCTCTTTCACCTTCTCTTCATTTCTCATTCATTTTGATCTTGGCTTGGGAAATAAAAACAAATTGTGGAGAGGATCCATGGTTTGATTGACAGTAATGACTGCTGGTGTATTCCAACCATGAATTAATTCTTGCATGTTTGACATGCATTGTTGACATGTGTTAAGTTTTTCCCACAGCTGTGAATCCTGAGATTCTCAACATGGAGATTATTGACCAGATGCACTGGAGCCCTGGAAAGAGAAGGGGGTCCATTCTCTTAGGTTATGTAGAGAAGGGGGTCCATTCTCTTAGGTTATGCAGATTGGGTAGAGGAGAGTTGGTCTACTTTGGATTGTTGTGTGTGCTGAGAATCCCATGAGATCTTGAGTGTGGACTAGTTTGGGAAGTTGCTTGACACTCTAGAACCATCTTTGTGGATTCATATCCTTGGCTCATGGGTGACATTGTTGTTGAGACTTGGAACAACAGTTTCTATGGTTAGGTGGAACGTCCTTGGTCTGCAACTAGTTGGTGATTCATTTCATTAAAGACAAGTTCTCTCTATCATGTGTTTCTCTGCTTATACATTTATTTCCGTTGTGTATTGATTACTATCTATGAGATGTGCATTTTTGTTGTGCCTGATTGCTGGTTATTTCTATGCATGGAATTTTTAAACATTCTTTATATTGTAGCATGAATCTTTGTCTCTGCATGTGAATATTTCATGCCTCTTGATTAATTAAAAAATTATCATAATTCAAAATTAGTTTAGAAACGAGCTTGAAGTAGCGTGCCCAACTTGTGTCTGGCTGGGTATGTTAGAGATTGGTATTAGAGATTCTGGTTGAAACACTGGGCCGGTATGGTCTGAAACTGTTGGACAGGGTATTATGGTTAATAAAGAATATGTCTTCAAGATTTTAAAGCTCAGGAGAGATAGCGTTGCAGAGATTGTGCATAAGCCATATCATCGTGTAGATAGATATCCTATGTAAAGGATCGTGGAATCGTGATTGTTCCCTTTTGAATTCAGTAGCGATCACAATCATTGAATAGAGGAATTCTATATCATTATATCATAAGTCATGTGAACGAGGACCATCAGATAGAGGTGAAAACAAAGGATGGGAGAGATTAAGTCACAACCATTCGATTGAATTGGTCGATCGTCAGTCATTGATCGAAGAAAAGAAAGAGATGGAAAAATATGGAACTTCGTTGCTTCGAAAATTAATTGAGACAGGGAAGAAGCATGAAACCTGAAGTCGCAAAGTCCCTCCAACCATCTGATCTCATAGGAAGTTAGAGAGTAATATGAGCCATAGATATGGAGTGGAAGGATAGTTAAGTTTCGATACTTTAGAACTTCACCAATTCGGAAAATATAGGAGACTAGGCAAAGCCACAAAATGTGGAAGCTGTGAAGTGTTGAAGCCACGAAGTACAAAACCATAGTCCGTGAAATTACACTGACTGTCATATCCAGGGTAGATAAATGTGGATCGTATTCTTGGTTGATGATTTTTCTTATGCCACGTGGCAGGAGTGTCGTGTGGGGACATGTGTCACATGAATTTAGTTCCTTTTGGATCTCAACCTATCCATTTCTTGGTGACATGTGGCACACATACCAAGGTTCCATGTCACCATAGGTGACATCATCATGCAATGTCAGCTCTGGGATTATGGTCTCTGGGAATGTCTAACACCTTTACCAATGAAAGTGTCATAGGCCAAAGTCGCAAATTCACACAGACCTTCGATCTAAGATTCATTCGAGACTTTTCTAAACAATTAGATCAAGCAGTGGAAGGATAGCGTAAGAAATTTGGTAGGTATCACTTCGGGGGATTTGAATGACTTGGGAGTTGTAATATCAAGTCCCAAAATGAATAAGGATCATCCATCCCAATGCTTCATTAAGTCATGGCCATTGGATTAACTAGTGGAAGGATAGTGTAAGTAGAGGTGTTAACCGACGGTAAGCGGTCATCATCACTTTATGACCACTTTGGTAGGTAAAAATCCGGGGGAGTTGAATGACTTGAGAGTTGTAATGTCCTATAGTCCCAAAGCACTGAAGTGCCAAATTAATTAAGAAACATCCATCCTAATGCCCAATTAAGTTGTGATCATCGATTTCATGGAGTCTCCAGATGAGCGGGGACTGTCCAGTCAATGAGAGATTAAATCTCAATCGTCTAATCTACTAGTGGACATAATATAGGTGCTTCGAAAAAGTGTACTTCGGGGAGTATTACTCCAAAATAGGGAATGGATATCAAAGTCCAGAGGACCTGGTTCCAACACTGGTCTCATGCTAAGGTGAAGGGGTTTATTAAAGGCACGAAAGTCCTATAAGTAAACAAGCCCACAAACACTTTTTCGAATGAGGTCTTGTGTGGCAGAATAAAAAGAAAGGCGCTAAAGAGTGAATAATCCCATGGGTTTGAGCCCACAGTCACAAATAAAGTGGATTCAAGGAAGTTCTTGTGTAGAATTTGAATTATGTACCAATTTAAAGGGGCTGTGGAATAATTTGACAAGATCCAAAGAAGGGTGAACGTGACTTTTTCAGGAAGCTATAACTTTCAACTCAGATATTAGATTGGGGAAAGAGTATAGTCATTAGAAAGATGATTCAGAGAAGAATAACATTGAATTATTATAATGTGGATAATAATAATATATTTCCTCATGAATTGAGTTGAAAAATGACATCTAACATTGTTTGGAATTTTTTTTATAATATGCATAATTCTAACAAAATGGTTTCTTTCACATTTTGTAGAATTAGGGCTTATAAAAATATCATTTCAGTATAAGAATGCATATTCAAGAAATGGAAGAAGGAGAAGGAGCTTATAGCCATGATAAAGAGGCCAAAGGGAAAAATATCAGTGTTGGTAGTGTTGAGACATAATCAAATGGGAAAAGGAGTATAGGGGAGCAATAAACCTTATTAGAGACTGTGAGAAGCCTGGAAATAGAAGTGCAGAGTTACAAAGAAGAAAATGAGAGGTTGATGAGAGAAAAAAATTAGATAAATGCTCAAGTAATGCAAATCTTAAATCAATTGCAAAGGAAAACAAAGAATGGATCAAACTCAACACAGAAGGAAGAGGGAAGATATAGTGAAAGAAGAGATAGCTACAATAAATCTAGTTATTAAAGAAGTTCTAGTAGAACTCATAGACATCACTCACCTCACTCATAAAGGAAATTTTATGCATAGAAATATTCCATAAGTAGCCCAAAAGTGTCTCTTGTTAGGCACCAAAGAAGAAGACAGGAATTTGAAAGTTTGCAAGGAGCGTTGAGGAAGCTTAAGCCACCATCCTTTGATGGTGAAAGAGAAAGGGAAGATCATTTTGAAGCATGGTTTCTTGGACTCAGGAGGTATTTTCAATTGCATAACTACTCATCAAACCTAGAAGCCATAATTTCCACATACCGTTTACATGGGAAAGATGCTATACGGTGGGATCAACTGAAGCAAGTTGAGCACATAATGAGAGTAGGATCACTTGGAATAATTTCAAGAAATATTTTCAGAAGGAGTACCTTTCCGATCAATTTTATGATAAGAAAATGCAAAAGTTCTTTGAACTCAGGATAGGAATCATGACCATCGAAGAGTATGCAAAAATTTTATTAGGATTTCTAAAGTATGCAGTGTTTATAAAATATGAGAAAGTGAAAATACAGAGGTTTTTAGGTGGACTTCCATCCTTTTATAAAGATAAGATTCAATATGATGAACCTAGGAATTTGAATGAGACCATTAGGAAGGCTAAGTACCTATATGCGAAAGGAAATGGTAGAGAGTCTTTGCAGAAATATTGGAAGGATACAAAGAAGGAGAATTATGACCAGAGAAAGAAAGGATTCAAACCTACTTTCAATAGAAATAGCCCAAATAAAAATCAACAATACCAACCTGCTAAGGATGAATCCAAGAGAGAATAATACTTGAGAAAAAGGGGAAGACCACTAATACCAAAGAAGATCACATGTACAAGGATTTCAGTCATAGAAAAAACAAAGTGAATGCTATGCAAAACATCCAAGAGGCTACAATAGTAGAAAACATGGGAAGAATATATACAATCTTAGATGATCGACACATAGAGTACTGATCCAATATGATCAAGGTGGAAGGTAAGATCATTAATCATCCTGTTTCTATTTTAATTGATTCGGGATAAATTCATTGTTACATTAATCCTAAAATAGTGGATAGATTACATTTGGAGAAAAGTAAGTTTGAAAATCAAGTTTGGTTCAGCTAGCCACTGGAACCAAAAGAAGGATCAATGATATGGTTAGAGGTTATTCCATACGTCATATGTCTAAATGGAGTGAATACTAATGCTGATATAAATATTATACCATTGAGGTCTTATGATATTCTAATTATAATGGATTGGTTGGACAAGCATCATGTTGTCCTAGATTGTCATAACAAGATATTTACATGTCTTGATGAAGAAGGAAAGAAGAACACTTTGAAAGGAGTTCCAAGACCCATTTATATAAGGGATATTTCAGCCTTGCAACTAAAGAGATGTTTCAGAAAAGGATGCCAATTGTATGCAATCCATGTGGAGGAGCCAGAAAAGACAAAAGGGCCAAGCCTTGAAGAATTTTCGGTAGTACAAGAATTTGAAGATGTATTCCAAGAAATACCAAGGTTTCCACCAAAGAGGGAGATAAAAATATCTATTGATTTAGTTCCAAGATCTTCCTCAGTATCAAAAACACCTTACAGAATGAGTACACCAAAATTAAAAGAATTACAAATGTAGTTGGAATAATTGTTGAAGAAATGGTACATATGTTCAAGTGTTTCACCTTGGGGAGAACCAATACTCTTTGTAAAAAATAAGGATGGAAAATTGAGGTTGTTTATTGACTTTCGATGGTTGAATAAATCCACGTTGAAGAACAAATATCCTCTACCTAGAATTGATGACCTCTTTGATCAACTAAGAGGGGAAAAAATATCTTCAAAGATAGACTTGAGATTAGGATACCATTAGGTAAAAATCGAGGAAGAAGACATCCATAAGAAATCCTTTAGAACCAGGTATGGGAATTATGAATTTGTAGTGGTTCCATTTGGATTGTCCAATGCACCAGCTGAATTTATGTGCTTAATGAATGGAATATTAAAAAATTATTTGGATAAGTTTGTCATAGTATTCCTGGACGACATACTTATCTATTCTAAGTCAGAGGAAGCACATGAACATCACCTAATATTGGTATTGCAAGTGATGAGGGAACATCAGATGTATTCCAAGCTTAGTAAGTGTTTTTTTTACCAAGAATAAATCCATTACTTGGGACACATTATTTCAAAACAAGGTATAGCCGTGGATCCATAGAATATTGAAGCCACTAGAGGATGGACAACACCTAGGAATGTTTCAAAAGTTATATATTTTATGGGATTAGCTGGTTACTATAAAAGGTTTATAGCAGGGTTCTCTAAGATTTCTCATCCCATCACTTTATTGCAAAAGAAGGGAATTAAATTTGAATGGAAAAATAAGTGTGAAGATAACTTTAATTTTTTGAAAGAATTACTTACTAGTGCACCTATTTTAAAGATTGCTGACCCAAATTAAAGTTTTGTGGTATGTACAAATGCATGCAAGGAAGGAATTGGTGGATTCCTCACTCAAAATGGACATGTCATTGGTTATGAGTCTAGAAATATTAAGGAACATGAGAGGAACTATGCCACACATGACTTGGAACTTCTTGCCATTCTTCATGAAGTAAATATGTGGAGGCATTATCTCATGGGGAAGAGATTTGAATTAAGAACAGACCATGCTAGTGGAAACCCCCCCCTTTAACTACACCAGTGTTCAAGATGTAGACAATGTGAATAACCATATAAAATCTAATCAATTCTCTATACTACCCGAAACATACCAAAACGAATGTAAAGAAATAAAATGGAGAAGAGATCGGGTAACTATACCTTTGATCCCATGTTTGGTGATGATCTCCTCAAGCTTGGAAGTTCCGATGACTGCACATCTCCTCCTAAGGCTCACTTGCATCCAAAGATAGGAAAAAAAAAGAACTAAAATCATGCTATTCTATCCATAAGTTAGGGTTAGATATTAAATGTCAAGTATAAATCAATAAAAATACTCAAAACACCATCATTTGGGACAAGAAAATGTTATTCTTTTATTCATCACAAATATTATACCTTACAATCTATTTCGTCCATCGTTCCGGGATCCTCTTTACCATGCTCCAAGTGCACCTTGAATGAATTTCTTCTCTCAAACTTCTGATCTCCCCTATGGAAGGGAATGGTTTGAATGGAGGAAGAAGGGGATGATGAGGGAATGCTGAGGAAATATCTCACAAAAGGCAACAATATCTTGGGCAAGGAGGGGAAGTGAATTTGGGAAGAGTTTCATTGTTACAATGCTTAGATGTGAAATGACACCCCAACACCTCCTTTTATATGAAAAAAGGATGGTTATTTGGTTGGGTGATAGGATATAGTAGGTGTATTAGTTGGGAAACTTCCAATAGCCCGTGAATTTCAATGAATTTCTCACAACTTTTTATTTTTTGCAACTTTTACAAGCATACGCTGGCTGTAATGGTGCAACTAGTGTATGCACATGAGATGTAGTGGGGAAGAGAGCATATGTTCATAGGCTGTAATGGTGCAGGGCACGCACATGTTCCAAAAAAATGGTTTTTTAAGAAGAGCTTCTCAGTAGTGCACTGGAAAAATATGCAAGTAAGAGGGCCAAGGCCATGTATGCAAGAGTAGGGAATTTTAGAGATATAAAAAATGCCCCTTAATGTGTGAGTTCATAAGATAAACTGATGGCCGAAATACATTAAAATATATTCACCAATGTAAGAGATCGATTGAGCTCGGGACCAGAGTTTCGGAGGTGCCATCTGCAAAACAACAATTGTCTCTCCAAGGTAGGCATACCCTTGCTCGGGATGAACTAAATCATGGATGTCAATCAAATACACTGCATATCCATGTCATATAACTTTATAAAGTGTATCCGCAAGCAATACACAATAGATCTACATCTCAAAATAAGTCGAAGATATACAAGTAGAGTATCCATCTTCAAGAAGCCAGTGATGCCTGACAGTTGGAGATGAGGAATTCAGAGCTCAAGCAACAACTTCAAGATCTTCAAAACTCAGGTAGGAGTACAATGGGAGTGTATAAATCAATACCATGAGGTCTTCAATGACTCGTTGGGAAAATACATGAGGATATCGATGATCAGGTAGAGAACTTCGTCGATTTTGAATTTGTACTTTTGATTGGACTCTTGGGAATGATGATTCATGAAGGTCAAGAGACAAACTGTGGAAAGGCCAACTCAGGTTGAGTAAAAATTCCCTTGGAAAAAAGAATGAAAGATGATCAGACTCAGACAACATGAAGTTGATTTAAGTCCACGATGCAGGAGGCAACACAAACTCTCCATGTGTTTGGAAGAGTAACCAAATGGAGGAGGACATAGATCTATGTAGCGAGAACACATTACTAAGGTCATACTAGATCCCAATGCTTGATGGACAAACGAAAGGATGTGCTTTGTACAAGGGCGACTCTCTGTGCTGCTGAAAAAAGAATGAATATTTCCCATCCCCTCTTTTTGGAATATTTTTTTTTTTTTTGTCTTTTTCAATTTTTAAAGAGCTTGAAAAAGAATAAAAGAATACTATGTTACAAAGGAGGAACGAGTGTCTCAAGAAAGCATACAATATCCAAGCGCAAGGAACATACTAATGCTCAGAGAAAGGAGATATGTGTAGGAAAAGGACACTTGGGAAAAATTCCTCCATGGGTCAAGGTGTTAGGTCATAAAGGCAAGAAGTGCTACAAGGCTTGCGTATAAGGCATGCTTCAAAGGTTCAATTGAGAGCAACGTGGAGTTAACATTAGGACAAATACACAGATATGAAAATACGATTAAGCAAGACACAATGAGACCCATTCCATGTAAGTTTTATGAGACCAGAGAAGGTAAGATCGATATTTTTTTCACGTTTAAAGAGTCTGAAAAACCATAAAAGAAGACTCCAGGGAGTACCGTTTTTGGAGATAGTCTATTCGGCTCGAAAAAGGGTTAAAATTTCATCGAAAATACATCTATTCAAAACCATTTTAATGAGTGTGACAAATACAAGGTCACTCGAAAATCTTTTCAATTTTAAGGAGTCTGAAAAGAGATTAACTATGGAATCACAACCATTTTCTGAGTTTAGTCTCCTTAGACCGAAAAAGTATTAAATTTACTGAGGAGAACTCTCCTGGAGAGACGAATCTTCTGAGGCGTACCTTTTTCCACTATAATCTACAGGCTGGAAAAAGGGTTAAAGTCATGCCAGTAGATGTTCTTTTGGACCAATTTAATGAGTGTGAAGGAACAAGGTCACTCGACAATCTTTTCAATTTTAGGGAGTCTGAAAAGAGATTTAACTATGGACTCCATGGGGGTTCCTTTTTCGTAAGTAATCTCCAAGGTCCGAAAAAAGTGATAAACCAAAACCAAGGAGAATTTTCCTTTTTTGAATATTTAGTCCCTCAGGCCCAAAAAAGGGTTAAAATTACGCTTGAGAATACTCTTCTAGTGAACCGAAGTTCCTACAGCATACCATTATTCATAAATTCATTTTCCGGACTGAAAAAGGGGTAAAATACCACCAAACAAATGTGCCTTAAAATTTGTGTTTGGCGAACGTGAAGGGAAACAAGATTGTTCGACAATATTTTCATGTTTAGAGAGAATGAAAAGGGCTTAAATAAGACTCCAGAGGGACACTTTTCTCAGTTAATCCAGACAATATAAAAAATACTAAATACAGTCTCGTTGGATGTTGCTTTCGAATTTTAAAGCGAGCTTGAAAGAAAACAAAGCGTGCTCATGAGGGAGTCCCATGGGGTAGAGTCTACACAAACACTAGGAACATATAAAGGGGTAGTCTGAAATAATGTAGGATTAAGATGGTGATTATCAGATGCCAGTTGGTCGACAGTGATAATGCTTCCATTATGAGGGAAATGCATTGCCCAAAAGAGCGTATACACCACGCCATTCATAGCATATACATAATCACAACCAAGAAGCATATTGAAATCTAATGGGTTTTGCACCACTATAAAATCGACCAGGACATTATTCCCACCTAAGGGGATAGGAAACTGAGGAAGAATCACCAAATATTCACTAGGACATCTTCCAAAACCCAAAAACTCATGCGATGCATACACAAGCTTGGGATAACCCAAATTTTTCCAAGCCAAGGAGGATAAAATACTTACGGAGGCTCCTTTATCTACAATACATAAGTAAATGTTATTTGAATTAAATTCAACCCTTATTTGAAAGGGTGCAAAAGAAGGAAGATGAGGCTCAACAAGGTCATTCCAATCAAAGGAAACCATCATAAGGCTTGGAGGGGGTGTGCTCAAAGTGAGTGGAATCCCCCCTTGTTCTGAAAGTACCGAATTGAAAATGCTAAAAACATAGTCCGTAGACACATCACTCCCTAAGAGAAGAGTGGAATTAGATGAATATTTCATCAACGTGATCACTTTGGTAGAGTCGACACTTTCCAAGAGAAGAGTGGGATCAACCGAATATTTCATCGGCATGACCACTTTGGTAGACTCGACACTCTCTAAGAGAAGAGTGGGATCAGTCAAAGATTCAATCAACATGACCACGTCCTCAACCACTGGCTGAATAGGTTGTGAGAATACATGGTATAAATTCACCTCACCCCCCAAAATAAGAGTGATATGAGTCAAATATTGCATCGGTACGACCAGTTCATCAACCAAAGGTTGAATAGACTTTGAGGAAACCTTAGAAGACTCAAAATCAGAAGATATTGTAGATAGGGACCACAATCTTCGTACCTCTAGTATTTCAGGGAACATATAAGTAAGGTGATCTCCCTTGCAAACATTACAAGGAAACTTAGGCTTACGTCCTATTCGTCTAGGTTTCTCAACATAATCAATTCTCCCAGCATGACTAGCAGTAGTTGGCTACACACCTACAACATGACCGACATATGTTGGTGATTGAACTCTAGTATGACTTGCAGGGACTAGGTTCATGCCCACAACATGGCTTGTAGAGGTTGGGTGCTGGAATTCAACATGAATTGCAGAGGTTACGACCTATCTCCAACATGACTCGCAGAAGTTGGTGATTTCTTCTTCCTATTCTTCCTATTTATATTTCTTTTAGACTTCCGGTTACTAGTAGCTATACTTTCACCAGGGAAGGAAGAAGGATGAGGAGAGGAATTTGCTGACGAAGGAACATCAACATGATGCCCATGAAATAAGGTACTTAACTAATAAGTATCAAAAGCATTAAACACATTTGGAATCGTACCCAACCAAACTGATAGTCCCACATTCAACCCAAGAATGTACAAAGTGGCCATCAAAGGGACACCAACATTTTCGAAGAAAGGAAAAACACAAGAATCCCTTTGAGAAGGGGTTCCTTGGTTGGTATTTTCAGGAAATTTAGCCATGAAGATATTATGCATAGGTTCTCCCCTTGCGGGACTGTTCAAGTCCATACAATTCTCACACACTGACTCTGATGAACCATTGTTATAAAAACCAGTGCCTATAAAGAGGTAGCTCCATGTTTCTAAGCGGAAGACCAAAAATTCCTCACGATCGACAGAGTGGGTGGTCTACCACCTTAGGTCAGAGACCCAAATAAATGACTGACTAAATCACTATGGAAAACTATGGAGCACATAACACACACTAAAAGTTCATAAAGGAAAATCAAACAAACAACTAACTAGTGGGAAGGAAAATTACGCCAATCGACACTAAATCAACTAATCAATGAAAGTGCAACTGGAACATGGAAGCACCCTCTGGGTATAATCTGTGAAGTGCAATCTGACATTCATCCTAGGTACCGTGATATAATCCTTCAGTCACCTGTGTAAGTCTCTAAAATATGGGCAACTAAGTTATTAGCTCGCAACCAGTCACCATGAGGGTACAATTGACATTTGGGTGGATTGCAATGAGAAGGATAACAAGTCTGAAACCTATCAAGGGTATCGAGAGAAAATGGTCCAGAAGAAAACATAGGATATCAAACAGACTCAAGGTCCACAAAGATCCATAGGAAAATGTAGTTGATATTACTCCCGAGACAGATCCTCAATATGTGTTCCCCACTACATTCAGTCCAACTTTGGAGGGGTTATCTCTCTTCCTTTCCTTATGCGACCTCATGTTTATCCCCTGTTTTATAGGGGGGTCCCAGATAAATTTTATGACACTGGACTTGAGCACTCCCTAACTCAAATTCCTATGTTTTATTTAACGACCTTGAAGAGTTTCCTCTCCAACATAATTCAAGGCCCTAAAAACCTAAACTAGTTTTGTTGACCCTACAAAAAAAAAGTCTAGTATATTTTAGATTAAGTGTTCTTTTTAAAGGCCTAATTTACTCACACGGTATGGTGGTAAAACTAATGGTGTTGTAAAGAGACGTAAAAGAGGATAAAATTAAAGCACTTGAAGAAAAATTACTTCAAATCCAAAGGCAAAGCTTTATAACTAACTCTTTGTAACTCAACTTAACTAACTTTTCAAGATCTTGTAAAAGAAAACCTAAAACCTACTTTGCTTGACTACAAGCTACTTATGTTTCAATAAATCAAGAAGAACTTGAAAAACATACTCCTTTTCATTTTTGCAAATAACCAACTCTAACTACTTTAACAAACTAAAAAAAAAAAAAAAAAAAAAAATAAAAGAAAAATAAAACAAATATTTTCTTTTTAAAAGAAGTAAAAAAGGATAAAAAGAAAACTAAAACAAAGGAACTTGAAAAAAATACCTTTATCCCACTTCAGTTGCAGGGGATTCAATCAAAGAAACCAGAAGGAAAATCTACAACTCAACAACTTGTTTAAAACCCTTTCTGAGAAAACAAGAAGACCAAGAAAAACAAGAACTAAAACATATACCCAGGCTATGGAAACATGGCAGAGACTGCGGACTGATCCAAGAAATCCACGAGAGTGTGTGAAATTCAATTAGGAAAAAGGAAAACTTCCTCTTTTCAAAAACTTCCCTGAAACAGAGACGTGGGTTGTTGCATCAGTAGCCTGCATATGTACACGGGCTATCCAAAATTAGGGTGCATATGTATGCAGGATGACCCAATACATGGCACGTACACCTCTGTATCTCTTAAAAAAAAAAAAAGAAAATAACAAAGCAGTCTTATAGGGTAGGGACAAGCTGGTATGCACCTTGGAGGTGACCATAATCCCTTGACATACTCACAAAACTTGAAAACTTGAAAGACAAACAAACCAATCAAACAACAAAAAAATCCCCTAAAGGATTCTCTAGTATGGTCACCAGTTCTTCTAGCAAGAAAAACCCCTCTTTAAATACATCAAGGTTCAAGATCTAGATAGAGTGAATAATCATCTAAAATATAATCGATTCTGGTTCAAGATCTAGATAGAGTGAATAATCATCTAAAATATAATCGATTCTCTATACTACACCAAACATACCAAAACTGTTGTAAATAAAGAAAATGGAGAAGATATTGGGTAACTATACCTTTGATCCCACGTCTGGTGATGATCTCCTCAAGCTTGGAAGTTTTGTTGACTGAACGTCTCATCCTAAGGCTGACCTGCATCCAAATATAGGAAAATAAAGAACTACAAGCATGAAATTCTATCCATAAGTTAGGGTTAGATATTAAATGTCAATTATAAATCAATAAAAATACTCAAAACACTATCATTTGGGACAGGAAAATGTGGTTCTTTTATTCATCATATAAAGATTATCCATTACAATCTGTGTCGGCCACCATTATGAGAAACTGGTCCGGGCTCCTCTTTACCATGCTCCAAGTGGACCTTGAATGAACTTCTTCTCTCAAGCTTCTGATCGCCTCTATGGAAGGGAATGGGTTGAATCGAGGAAGAAGGGGCTGATGAGGGAATGTTGAGGCAATATCTCACAAAAGGCAACAATATCTTAGGCAAGGAGGGGAAGTGAAATTGGGTATACTTTCATTGTTCTTATGCTTAGATGTGAAATGAGACCCCAAAACCTCCTTTTATATGAAAAAATTATGGTTATTTGGTTGGGTGATGGGCTATAGCAGGTGGATTATTTGGGAAACTTCCAATAGCCCGTGAATTTCAACGAATTCCTTGCAAATTTTTATTTTTTGCAAATTTTTATTTTTTGCAACTTTTGCAAGCATACACGGGATGTAATGGTGCAATAGGCATATGTACACGAGCTATAGTGGTGCAACAAGCATATGTACACATGCTGTAATGGTGCATGGCACATACATCTTCCAAACAACATTTTATTAAGAAGAACTTCTTAACAGTTCTTTGGAAAAATATGCAAGTAAGAGGGCCAAGGCCATGTATGCAAGAGTAGGGCATTTTAGGGCTATAACAAAACAAAGTGGTCTGAATTATTTTATTGAACAACCAACTTTGAATTCCAAGAAAACAAGATGGATGGAATTTTTAAGTGAACACAATTTTGACATCAAGCATATCAAAGGAAAAGAAAATAAAGTTGTTGATGCACTTAGTAGAACAACAAATATCATGCATGCTACAACCATTAGTATGCATCAATCATATTTAAATAGAATAATTTTAGATGTTGTTATGACAGATCAACATAACCTATAGGTAAAAGAAAACTTACAACAAGAAAATGTACAACATAAAGTTAAATAATATGAGATTAAGTAAGATGGATTACTTATGCATAAAAATATAATTTATGTTCCTAGTTATGGAGAACTTAAGAATTTGGTATTAAAAGAAATGCACAATGTTCCATATGCTGGACATCCCAGTTACCAAAAAACAATTGCAATAGTAAGAAGCCAATTCTTTTGGCTAGGAATGAAAAAAGATGTTGTTGATTACATTGACAAATGTATGGAATATCAAAGAGTGAAGGTTGAGCATAGGCACCCAACGAGTTTTCTACAACCATTACCAATTATAGAGAAGAAATGGGAAGTGGTAACCATTGATTTTATAACTAAATTTCTCAGGACAAAAAGACAACACGATTCAATCATGGTAGTGGTTGATAAATTGACAAAGATTGCTCATTATTTTCCTATAAAAATGACTCATACAACAACCAATATTGCAGAAATTTACATGAGGGAGATTGCTAGGTTGCATGAGATACCTAAGGAAATTGTTTGAGATAGAGACACAAAGTTTACTTCAAATTTTTGGAGGGGATTGTTTAAATTATTTGGTACAAATATAAACTTTAGCACAACATACCATCCACAGTCAGATGGGAAGACAAAAAGAGACAACCAAGTAATTAAAGACATGTTGATGATGTATGTGATGGATAAACCATCTAAGTGGGAAGATTACTTGCACTTGGTTGAGTTTTCCTATAATAATGGGTATCAATCTTCATTGAAAATGAGCCCATTTGAAGCTTTGTATGGTAGGAAATGAAATACTAAAGGGAGTTGGGATAACCCAATAGATAGAGTGGTACTTGGAAAAGAATTGATCAAGGGTATGGAAGACCAAATGGTTAGAATTAAGCATAATTTAAAGGTATCTCAAGATAGACAAACAATTTATGTAAATAAGAACATGACATCTAGAGAATTTAAAGTGGGGGAGCATGTGATTTTAAAATTGAATCCCAAGAAGATCTCCCTGAAGTTCGGTAGTTGTAAAAAGATAGCTTCCAGATTCTGTGGTCCATTTGAGATATTGGACAGAATAGGGTCAGTTGCATACATGCTTGCATTTTCTGCTTCCATGAATGTGCATAATGTATTTCATGTTTATTTTCTAAAAGAAAATGTACATGATCCTAACCATGCTATTGATTGACATCTCATTTAAGGAGAGGCAGAGGGAGACGTTTAGGTCCATCCAATGCAGATATTGGATAGAAAACTCAAAATGCCCTGAAATCAAGTTATAGAGCTAGTAAAAGTCCAATGGACTTGCTATGGTCTTGAAGATGCTACTTGGGAGCATGAAGATGCCATGCGGGTAGAGTACTCACAATGTTTTGAATAAATTTTAAAATTTTGATTTATGTTTTGTATATGCACTGAGGAGAATGCCAAAATAAAGGGGAGGGGAATGTAATACCTTGGTTTTGAGCCCCATATTAAATAATGTATTTTGTGAATTTATGAAAGGCCAAAGTGCCCAGACAATTAAAAGAGGCCAATGTTCCTAGGAAATGTAATGTTTTGATCATTATTAATAATAAATACATCACTGGCTGCT
This sequence comes from Picea sitchensis, assembly GCA_010110895.2. Lineage (NCBI taxonomy): Eukaryota > Viridiplantae > Streptophyta > Pinopsida > Pinales > Pinaceae > Picea > Picea sitchensis. The sequence goes on along the minus strand of SNQJ01S0010882.1, from coordinate 152,267 downwards.
AGATAGACAAGAACAAGGTTATAGGGGGCTATGATTCCTCACGAGAGGGGGATTGAAGGGATAAGTGTTTATTTTATAATTTTATTTACCCATTTTTGTTTTAATGGAGAATATCAGTTACATGAGCTTCTTGGGGGAAGGCCATGTGGTTCTTTAATTCCAAGAAATACATAAACCCATTTTTGTCTTGTTTGGAGGTTCACTCACTCACTCACTCATTGTTCATTATTCATTTTTCAAACTATTCATTATTTTCTCTCTCCATTCCCTCTTTCAACCACTCTTCATTCATCATTCATTTTGATCTTGGCTTGAGAAAGAAAAAAAAATTGTGGAGAGGAGCTATGGTTTGGTTGGAAGAAATGACTATTGGTGTATTCCATCAATGAATTAATGTCTTCATGTATGAGATGCATTGGCATGTGTTAAGGTTTTCCCTCAACTGTGAATCCTGAGAGTCTCAGCATGGAGATTCTTGACCAGATGAATTGGAGCTTTAGAAGGAGGTGGAAAAACTGATGGACTGTGTGGCAACGAAGGGGGTCCATTCTCTTGGGTTGTGTAGGCTAGGTAGAAGAGAGTTTGTGTACTTTGGATTGTTGAGTGTGTTGAGAGGTCTGTGAGATATTGAGTGTTGAATGGTTTGAGAATCTTAGTGACACTCTGGAATTGCCTTATGGATTCATTGTTAAATTTTTTAATTAAATAAAGTACCAAGGAAAGTTTTTCTCTTCCCCAGGCACCTTAGGGGGAGAAGGTGCCTAATGTGGGTCCTAGTCATTTAATTTGTAAGATGCAAATTAAAAGATAAATTTATGACTAAAGTGAGGGTGAGTGAAGAGACACCAAATCTCATCCACCCATCTAATCTAATCTCAACCGTTAGATTAGAAAACCCCTCACCTTCCCTCATGAGGTTGATTAGGGCAAGAGGGAGCCCCCATTCTTGGGTTGTTCATTCATTTCTTGTTGAGAGAGCAAGAGAGAGCTGGGACAGGTCGAGCTTGAGAAGAGAGACACCATTTGCTCAAGGAGAGCATGCATCCCAAGGCAAAGAGTAGCACAGATTTCGAGGCAACAGGTAGCAAGGAAGAACAGGCCATACAATATGGATTTGAAGAGGCCATACAACCATTAATGTGCACAGTTTCAAGGTGGATAGCAACAAAGTTTTATGAAAGTGTTGGCATGTTTTTCAAGGCTGCCATACACCATTAATCTAGCACAGAAAACGAGGAGGGTGCTGGGCACGATTTTCTGGGCAAGAAAATCCGTACAGTCTGTACGAACCTGCATAGGAATCAAGGGGTCGTACCACAGAAAATTTTGGGCACACTTTTCAAGGTGCTAACACATTTTTCAAGGCATTTTCCAGCTGCAAATTTTGTACAATCTTGGCAGAATTTTGGGCACAAATTTTGAGACAGTCCGTACATCATTAATTGCTGGGATAACTGTACAGTTGTACAGATTTTTGGTTCAGAAATCGAGGAGAAAAGCTACAGGAATGTCCACATAAGTTTGTGTAAATTTCTAAATATGAATATGCTGTAAAAGAATTTCTCAGAAGCCCATAAATAATAAAAAGCCCTCTCTCACTGGTTTTCCCCTTGTGGGTTTTTCCAGGGTCAAAGTTAGACCAAAAATCTCTGTCTATAAATTTTCTGAGTTTTGCATGCTGCTGATATTTTATTTCTACAATTAAAACGATGTGCAAAATCCTCATGTTTCAGTTCTGAAGTATATTTTCTGCTAATTTTTTATATGCTGATGTAAAACTGGGTTTGGGCATTTAACATTGGCTGAAAAATCAATGAGACTCAAACTGGGTTGGGGTCTGAAATTTTAACATTCATATCCCTATCTCGAGGGTGACATTGTTGTTGAGACTTGGAACAATAGTTTCTACGGTTGGGTGGAATGTCCTTGGTCTATAGCTAATTGATGATTCATTTCATTAACGATAAGTGCTATCTGTCATGTGTTTCTCTACTTATACATTTATTTCTGTTGTGTATTGATTAATATCTCCGAGATGTGCATTTTTTATGTTCCTGATTGTTGATTATTTCTATGCATGACATGTTTAAACATTCCTTATACTGTAGGAAGAATATTGATCTCTGCATGTGAATATTTCATGCCTCTTAATTAATAAAAAAATTATCATAATTCAAAATTATTTCATAAATGAGCTTGAAGTAGTGTGCCCATCCTGTGGGTGGCTAGGTACATTACATATCTTATTTCCATCTTGTACCTTATTAAATTTTGGCCATGTAGAACTAGATTCAAAATAACTTGGAATAGTTACATGTTTAGCACAACCATCGAAAACATCAGGGTACAAAGAATAATAAGAGTAAAGTCTAATTCTATTAAGATATATATATCTGGTTTCAATTTTGGACATTGTGTATTAGCCTCTTCTCTTAGCATAACTTGATTAATATTCATGATATGATCTATTGAACAAAAATAATTATTCAAAATAAAATTATGTTCATTATTAAAAGGTAAATATGAGATCATATCAAAAGACTTATCAAAATGAGAAGATTCAAAAATTGATTTTGATGGAGAATCAATAGGGTGGTCAATAATCGAATCTCCCATAAATTCATCATGATTATCATGAGTCAAACTATGAGAAGATTGTTCCACATTGATAACATAACTTTCAGATTGAATCTCTTTCTTTGTTAAGATAGTTGTAGAATTTTCTAAGATACAACAACTTTGTTCATCACTATTCAATATTAAAGAAGATGACGATGGAGAAAAACAATCATAAGTTACATGTACTAGCAAAATATGATGTTCTTTTTTATCAACATCTATCAAAGTGAAAAAATTTAAATACAATTGATGCTCATATACAAATTCTAAATATTATATATCAATCTTTGAATGGGTATCAATGCAAGATTTAGATTGATAATGTTCAAAGGAAAGAGAAACAAGATGTTGAAACCATTCACTAATATAAGGAAAATTATTTAAAGGAAATATGTAAGAGAGATGGATAAACCTTGTAGAAAATTCTTCTATTGATTCTTCTATTGATTCATCTAATTTCATCCTAAGATCATTACTTCACTGCATAATCTATCATAGTCATAGATCTCAAAAGAAAATAAAAACTCATCTATAAATTGCTCCAAAGAATGAAAGGACGCGGTCGATAATGTTTCACACCACTTCTTAACAAGACCCTCAAAAGTCAAGGTGAAAATCATGCACATAACGCCTTTGTGAGTTATATCATGAGAAAAATAATTTTGAATAAATTGATCAATATGTGAACATATGAAATAATTTCACTCTCACCATCAAACTTCTTTTTAGAAAAGATTTTAACTATATTCAATGGATTGTTGCATGACACTCGTCCAGGAATACATCTCTAAATATGAGTTTAGGAAGGAGCCATTGAAAATAAAAATAATTAAAAAAAAATGACTCCATGGACCAACTTTGTCCCTCCTAGCACAAAAAATGTTGATGGACACAATTGAACATATGCAACATTAAGGAGATCACCTGGTCAGGTCCCCAATTAAGCCCTTATCTATTTGGGGTCCCCAATTCCCTTATCTGTTTGGGATTCTAATTGGTTATAATGGGTCAAGTTACCCGTGTAAAGGTTCTGCTCTAGCTAATGGTGACTTTCCTTGAAACTCTTTTAATCTAGAATGCATAAAAGAAAGCACTTAATCCAATTCTATTCTAACTCTAAAGATAAATATTAGCTATTAAGCTATAGAAATATTTCATATAACCTAATAACGATTAAAACAAATACTAGTCAATCTTTACTCACTATATAACCTTTAAAACAAATACTAGTCAATCTTTACTCAATAAGTAAATAGTTAATATTTGATATGTATATTCACACTCAATATGGAGGATTAAAAGATATTTAACATGAGATAAGAAAGTTGTCTAACTACCGAAACAATTCACATATAAAGACAATGATTAAAGAAAATACAGACTAGTAATGGATATAGTAAATAGTTACTATGAAACTACAGATACACATACTCATATTCAAAGACTAATTGACAAATTCAAACTAATCATAAAATAATGGTTATCATGGTAAAATAATATAGATAATATTTTTTTTTTGTCTTCATGCAATCCAATTTTGATGATTCTCTTTCATTAAGGATGAATAAACAATAGATAAATTGTACACAACATGTCTTTCATTCTTATTAACAAACGAAAAACATAAAGAAAAAAAAACTGAAAAGAGATAATAAACAAAAAGTAGAAGCAAGGAATATTTACAAGAACTATTTAAATATTTACAAAATGATGAATGGATTTAAAAAAAAATCAAAATGACATAAAATAATAAGCTCTGAAAAGAACAATATCCCAACAAGGAAGAATGTGTAAACAAATATCATAACCTATCACAATTCAAAAATAGAAAGGAGAAATTATGTCATGAGGAATGTGTTGAATTGTAAATTTAAACTTTTATCCCTATTAAATCTATTAAATGGTATGCTAATACATTCTTTCTTTTAAATTAAGATTGTGATAGATTCATTTTTTCATGGATTGTTGTTTATGAGGATTTTATTGGAAACAAATAACATAAGAAATCTAAAAAAATCTATAAAGATAACACCTAAAATGAATGTATAGTTATTACATTGATTTCACAATAGGAGAGTCACAATAAGTTACATATCAAAAGATATAAAAATGAAAGTAATGTCTAACCAAAGATGAAGTTCTTTCCCATTTATTATCTTTAAACATTCTTGCTTTATAATTTGAGAAACATAATTGTAATAAAAATCTTACATCAAAGTTATTATAATGATCCACTTATAAAAGTTAAGGATAAATCTTGGAAATAAATGTTTAATAAATGAAATCATAAACAAGATGAAAAGTAGCGAGGAGAGAAAGAGAAAAAAGTAAACTTCCCTAAATGCATATTGGTGATGACTTGTCTTCGGCTTGATATTGATGCATATTTTCATAAATTCATTATTTGAGAAAACTAATCTATTTGCGAAAAGAAGCAAAACTAAACATAATTGTTTCTAACCTATTCTAATCTACATTAGCAATCAACACTATGTAAAATCAAATTTCCAATGGAGCTAGTTATGTTTCATTAAACCTGCAAACATATATACAAAGAAAATTAGACACAGAAATATGATCAATAATAAACTAAAGAAAGAAATACAGATATAGCATGTACACGATAAGAATATGGAATCTTCCACAAAAATAACCAAAAATCTATTCTATCATGATATAGACAATGTGATTGGAAGAAATTTTTAGATGAGTGTGGGTCATGTGTGAAATTGTTGAGAATAATATCATGTGAAATATACTAGACATGATTTTTTTCAGAGAATAGAGTAAGAAAACGAGAATCAACCATCACTTGAAACTAAAGTGTTTCATGTTCTTGATGAGTTTCCATGAACATGTGTTTCAAATAATCAACCTTATATGAGTTACAAAGATCAAATGATGTGAAAAAATTATCATCCTTCATTGAATAATCCAAACCATTGATATTGGGATAGTAGACATTAACATCATTTGATTTCTTAAAGTTTTCACTTGCTTGATTATGACAATAAGATTCTTCACTAATCATAAGAATAGGTGGATCAATAAAAGACATTTTGTGAAATGTGTTTGTTGTAGAATTTCCATCCTCATGTGTAGAAGATGGATAAGGACTTATATCAAAATATTCATGGGAAGGAGTTATATTATTTTCATATCCTTAATATAGATTGTAATACCCTAGTTTTGAGCCCCATATTAAATAAAGTATTTTGTGAATTTATGAAAGGCCAGAGTGCCCAAACAATTAAAAGAGACCAGTGTGTCTAGGAAATGTAATGTTTTGATCATTATTAATAATAAATTCATCACTAGCTGCTAGAAGTAAAAGGACAAGAGTTATAGGGGGATATGATTCCACAAGAGAGGGGGATTGAGGGGCTAAGTGTTTGTTTTATATTTTTATTTACCCATTTTTGTTTTAATGGAGAATATCAGTTACATGAGATTCTTGGGGGAAGGCCATGTGGTTCTTTAATTATAAGAAATACATAAACCCATTTTTGTAGGCATTAAAACAATAATGACTTATATAAACCTTTTGCAAAAATATTAAAAAGAAAACAAAAATTATTGGCAAGGTTGTTGATGCTACAGTTTCATAGTATACAAAATTTGATATGTTAACATCCATAATAGACCCTGACCACATTCCAGCTGCTAAAATCCCAAAAATAGTCCAAAATTACAGAAGTAACAATTATCTATGGGGTAAGAGTAGAATTCATTGTGTTATTGTTGCGCTACAGATACATATAGTAATAAATCTTTCTGTAGTTTTTAATTTAAATTTTAGATAGCATTATAATCTTAGTGTATTAATAACTAGAAGTCAATGGAAATAAAATCTTCGTGCAGTAATAACTGCAGTTCGATTAGAAATGAATTTTTCTTTGTAGTAATAATCAAAATTCAAAAGGCAATAAAAATCTGTGTAGTAATAATTGAAATTCAAAGGCAGTAAAAATCTGTGTAGTAATAATTCCAATTCGGAAATAATAAAATTTTCTGTGTAGTAATAAATGAAAATCAAAATCTAATTAGGACAACTAACAAGACTGGCATTTCCACGTTTGGATGCACAATGAACTGTTGAAAAATGTGTTAGCTAAGATTGAGGAGCAATCGTTATATGACAAATCATTTAAGAAAAAAAATGTGTTATTCAACAAATCGTTTAAAAAAAACGTTACACATCAAATATTGAGGAGCCATGCATTATACAACTAAGTTTGAGGAGAAACAGGTTATACAACAAAGCGTTAGGAAAAATGTGATTTTCAACAATCGTTAAAAATGTGTTATACAACAAAGATTGAGGAGCAATAGGTTATACAACAAAGTGTTAAAAAAAACCGTTATTCAACAATCATTTAAAAAAAACGTTACACTTCCAAGATTCAAGAGCCATGCATTATACAACTAAGTTTGAGGCCCCCAAAGTGTTAGGAAAAATGTGATTTTCAACAATCGTTACAAATGTGTTATACAACAAATATTGAGGAGCAATAGGTTATACAACAAAGCATTAAGAAAAAAATGTTATTCAATAATTGTTTAAAAAGCGTTATACAACAAAGTTTGGTGTGTGTTGACTGAAAAAGGAAAATTTGTTTCTAATGCACCAGACCGGAACCCACTGAGTATTACGTTGTGTCAAGTTAATATACACTTCCAGTTTCATAGGTTTGAATAGAGCATAAAAAATTCCTTGCAAACAACAACAGGTTCCTAGTTTCAAATGGAGATCCAAAGATCTAGTCTCTCTCTTCAAAGTGAAAGGAACTTTTTAGGGAAACAACACTTTAAGGAAAATAGAAATGAAGTTGTAACTTCGAGGACACAACTCATAATAAAAATCAAATTACAATGAATGCACAAGGGAAACAATCCATAAGGTTAATTAAATAATATAAACCATCATAACGAAAGAATTATTGGACCAACCAGAGTGAGGATATTCAATCGAAAAAATAAAAATAGTAAATGACAGTTTGATATGAGTAAATATGGATCCGTGGTGCATTATCCATGGACGCGTGGGCTCATACATTGGAACACTTAACACATGGACTCGATTCTGGGCACTAAGTGGTAAGCGTTGCAAGACATGGAAGGTTTATTTGTTAAGAGTTCTGGCGTAGAGATACAAAGGATCCAAGATGCATAGTTAAAAAAAACACCAAGGCGCAGAGAAAAAGGAATGGTTCACTGGGTAACGAGAGGGGCGTAGAGCCCTTGGCTTCCCCAAACCCAGAGAAACTCACTGCATAAAAACGTTGGGCAGAGGAATGATCCTACGCTTATTATCCATGCACATGAAAGAAAGGCATTTGAATCTAAATATTTAACACCAGAGTGAAAGACCGTTGATTTGTCTCCTAGTCGACTGCTTAGGCACAAACTAATAACTTAAAGAATAAGGAACAAAAGATAAAAACACATATTCTATTTTTATTAAAAAAAATAAAAAAAACCCGCAGAGAAGTCATTTGCATTGAGAGTTTGGGTTTTCCATTGGAAATCAAATCAAAAGTACAGTGAGCATAAGGTTGGGATAACTTTGAATTCTATGGTCATAAAACGTTGGGCTCATCAAGACAAATTCGCTGAAAGAAAACAAAAAATCTCTATATAGTATTACGTTGAATAAAATATAAAATTTAACACAATAGAAGTACCTTAACTAAAGGTGCAAGAACATAACTTAACTACCCTTCAACCAAATTTCATAAGCGTAAATTGTCAGAATATAAAATTAACTAAATTTTTAATACATTGATGCACACGTGCTTTCGACGTTAGAGAGATGCATATATAGGGAATTTAACTACCATTCAATAAAAATATGCACATACATACTGTATCCAAATGAGAATGCTCCGAAGTCGTTGTCCCATGCATGCTCCATCCATCTCCCACTTTCCAACCGATGTGACCTCACCGATACCTCCCAGCCAATGTTAGGGGTACTCTTCTCCCCCCCGAGCCCCCTGAGCCACAAAGGGGCCACACACACAATACCAAATAATTCTAGCTCCCATATCACCTGGCAAGGTCGCGCTACCACTTGTTACTTGAGATGGGTATCCCAACTCCCACAAACGAAACTCAGTTAAGATAAAATTTGGGAGCGTGATGTTACACAAGCCATATTTCATCCACCTCCTCATCTGCCATCCTTTTTATAGAGTTTTATTAGTCATTAATTTCCCAAAACCCTCATTAGATTCCTTTTTCATTTAATTAAATTTGAAAAACCTCCCCCGTACACATGTTGCCCAATCCTCTAGTTGCACCTGACAATCAATTTTGTTAATTAATTAAATTTTTCTATTTTCCTCACCCACTCAAAAACATTCATAAAAATGCTCCTCGATGTCCCATTATTCCCTTACAATTCTTAATTGACTTACGCCTTACTTAATTCCTAGTTGAGTTCATACATAGAAAGTTCCAAAGGCTAGATTTCTTACTAAGTTAGACATTCCCCTTTTTCTTTTAAGTTTCCCCTTTTCCTTAGGTTTCCCCCTTTTCTTTAAGTTTCCATATTTCTTAAAGTTTCCCCTTTTTATAACTAAGTTTAGAATTAGCAGGTTTAGACAAAAACAACCAAATACCCCTTTTATTAATTAAACCTTTATTAAAATTTCCACTTTAATTATTAATGCTTGAATTTTCTTTATCCCCTTCTTGTTACATGTCTAATTAGTTTTTTTGTTCAAAGGTTCTACTCCAACCTAGGTTTTCAATTCACTAGGCTCGACGACAATTTTTAAGGGAAAATTTGTTATTAAACTTTACTTATTACATCATTCATTTTAAGGTCGACTAGGTCCTAAGGAGGCATAGTTTTCTAGGAATTAGGTTTATTAACTTACCATATTTAAAATCGTGATGTGCCCTTCAGGATGCACCACATGCTCCAAGGGTGCCACTCGCCTCTTTTCATTTTATTCGCATGACGTGCCCTTCAAGACGCATTCCGTGCTCCAAGGGTGCCACTTGCCTCTTGACTGAATTTGGTAGACGCAAAACCCCTGAAGTCAATACTTCATCAGGTGATATTGTGGGAGACTAAGGGCCTCTAAGGAATAAGGAACCTTCCTTATTGCATGCCCCTTAGAATCATCGTGAACGACTATCACAGTCTTCCCTCACGACATCGTGGATCTCTCGAACTAGGTAATCGTTAACCTACAGTTCGAGCCATGGAGGGAGTACTAGTAGGCTGTGGCAGGGTTATTCCCACACCTCTCCCTCAATGTATCTGGTTTTTTTTGCGTGACCCCTTTACTCCAAATGTGAGTCTAGTTGACAAGCTATCGTTAGTTTGCATCCATCAACAAATCATGTCAGCAATAACAATCAACATCATAATATCTAATCATATGTACATATGTCACATCAACGACATTCAAACCCTAACAGTCCACTCCCTGACTCGATCCAGAGTCCAAGGGGTTTCATTGATGCCTCGACATCCTCAACATCCAGAGTCCTGCACAATCAGGAGAACCCAGTCAATAGAACTTGTCGATGTAAATACACAAAAATAATATAACATCAAATCCACAATGTCTCATAATCATAATCAAAACAACAAATAGTATAACGACCCAGATCACTTGCGCACAAGGGTCCTCAAATAATAAGTCCTCTTAGTGCGCGCAAGAGTGGGATGTTATAGCCAAGCTTAGTAAGTGTTCTTTTTACCGAGAAAAGATCCATTACTTGGGACACATTATTTCAAAACAAGGTATAGCAGTGGATCCAAAGAATATTGAAGTCATTAAAGGATGACCAACACCCAGGAATGTTTCAGAAGTTAGATATTTTATGGGATTAGATGGTTACTATAGAAGGTTTATAATAGGTTTCTCTAAGATTTCTTATCCCATCCCTTCATTTCAAAAGAAGGGGATTAAATTTGAATGAAAAGCTAAATGTGAAGAGAAATTTAATTTTTTGAAGGAATAACTTACTAGTGCACCTGTTTTAAAGATTATTGACCCAAATGAAAGTTTTGTGGTATGTACAGATGCATACAAGGAAGGACTTGGTGGATTCCTCACTCAAAATGGACATGGCATTGGTTATGAGTCCATAAATGTTAAGGAACATGTGGGGAACTATTCCACACATGACTTGGAACTTCCTGCCATTGTTCATGCAGTAAATATGTGGAGGAATTATCTCATCAGGAAGACATTTGAATTAAGAACAAACCATAGTGGTCTGAAATATCTTTTTGAACAACCAACTTTGAATGCCAAGAAAACAAGATGGATGGAATTTTTAAGTGAATACAATTTTGATATCAAGAATATCAAAGGAAAAGAAAATAAAGTTGTTGATGCACTTAGTAGAACAATACATATCATGCATGCCACAGCCATTAGTATGCATCAATAATATTTAAATAGAAGAATTTTAGATGTTGTTGTTACAAATCAACATTATCTATAGGTAAAAGAAATCTTATAGCAAAAAAATGTACAACATAAAATTAAAGAATATGAGATGAAGGAAGATGGATTACTTATGCATAAAAATAGAATTTATGTTCCTAGTTCCATAGAACTTAGGAATTTGGTATTAAAATAAATGCACAATGTTCCATATGTCGGACATCTCAGTTACTGGAAAACAATTGCAAGAGTAAGAAGCCAATTCTTTTGGCCGGGAATGAAAAAAGATGTTGTTGATTACATTGTCGGATGTATGGAATGTCAAAGAGTGAAGGTTGAACATAGACACCCAATGGTTTTGATACAACCATTACCGATTCCAGAGAAGAAATGGGAAGTGGTAACCATTGATTTTATAACTAAATTTCTCAGGACAACAAGACAAAACGATTCAATCATGGTAGTGGTTGATAAATTGACAAAGGTTGCTCATTTTTTTCCTATAAAAATAACTCATACAACAACCAATATTGCATAAATTTACATGAGGGAGATTGCTAGGTTGCATGGGATACCTAAGGAAATTGTTTCAGATAGAGACACAAAGTTTACTTCAAATTTTTGGAGGGAATTGTTTAAAGGATTTGGTACAAATCTAAATTTTAGCACAACATACCATCCATAGTCAGATGGGAATACAAAAAGAGTCAACCAATTAATTGAAGACATGTTGAGGATGTATGTGATGTATAAGCCATCTAAGTGGGAGGATTATATGCACTTGGTTGAGTTTTCCTATAATAATGGGTATCAATATTCATTGAAAATGAGCCCATTTGAAGCTTTATATGGTAGGATATGCAATACTCCAGGTAGTTGGGATAACCCAACATATAGAGTGATACCTGAGAAAGAATTGCTCAAGGATATGGATGACCAAATGGTTAGAATTAAGCATAATTTAAAGGAAACTCAAGATAGACAAAAAATTTATGCACATAAGAACATGACAACTAGAGAATTTAAAGTGGGGGAGAATGTGCTTTTAAAAGTGAAGCCCAAGAAGAGTTATTAGAAGTGGGTAGTTGTACAAAGCTAGATTCCATATTATGTGGTCCATTTGAGATATTAGATAAAATAGGGTTAGTTGCATACATGTTTGCATTTCCTTCTTCCATGAATGTGCATAATTTATTTCATGTTTCTTTGCTAAAAACACATGTACATGATCCTAACCATGCTATTGATTGGAATCTAATTCAAGTAGAGACAGAGGGAGACGTTTAGGTCCAACTAATGTAGATACTGGACAAAAAAGTCAAAATTCCCTGGAATCGAGTTATAGAGATGGTAAAACTCCAATGGAACTGCTACGGCATTGAAGATGCTACTTTGGAGTATGAAGTTGTCATGCGGGAAGAGTACTTGCAATGTTTTGAATAGATTTTGAAATTTTGTTTTTTGTTTTTTATATGCAATGAGGAAAATGCCAAAATAATGGGGAGGGGAATGTAATACCCCGGTTTTGAGCCCCATATTAAATATTGTATTTTGTGAATTTATGAAAGGCCGGAGTGCCCAAACAATTAAAAGAGGTCAGTGTTCCTAGGAAATGTAATGTTTTTATCATTATTAATAATAAATACATCACTGGCTGCTAGACAGACAAGGAGACAAGTTATAAGGGGCTATGATTCTACAAGAGAGGGGAATTGAGGGGATAAGTGTTTATTTTATAATTTTATTTACCCATTTCTTTTTAATGGAGAATATCAGTTACATGAGCTTCTTGGGGGAAGACCATGTGGTTCTTTAATTATAAGAAATACATAAACCCATTTTTGGTCTATTTGGGGGTTCACTCACTCATATTTCATTGTTCATTTTTCACACTATTCATTATGTTCTCTATCCATTCTTTCTTTCACCCACTCTTCATTCCTCATTCATTTTGATCTTGGCTTGAGAAAGAAAACCAAATTGTGAAGAGGAGATATGGTCTGGTTGGAAGAAATGACTACTTGTGTATTCCAACCATGAATTAATGTCTGCATGTATGAGATGCATTGGCCCGTGTTAATGTTTTCCCACAATTGTGAATCCTGAGAGTCCCAACATGGAGATTCTTGACCAGATGCATTGGATCCCTAGAAGGAGGTGGGAAACCTAATGGACTGATGGTAGATAAGGGGGTCCATTCTCTTAGGTTATGCAGGCTAGGCAAAAGAGAGTTTGTGTACTTTGGATTGTTGTGTGTGTTGATAAGCCTGCGATATATTGAGTGTTGAATGGTTTGGGAAGCTTAGTGACACTCTGGAACCATCCTTATGAATTCATATCCCTATCTCAGGGGTAACATTGTTGTTGAGACTTCGAACAATAGTGTCTATGGTTGGGTGGAATGTCCTTGGTCTATAGCTAGTTGGTGATTCATTTCATTAGAGATAATTTCTCTATGTCACGTGTTTCTCTACTTATACATTTATTTATGTTGTGTATTAATTAATATCTCCGAGATGTGCATTTTTGATGTGCCTAATTGTTGGTTATTGCTATGCATGGCATGTTTAAACAGTCTTTATACCGTAGCATGAATATTAATATCTGCATGTGAATATTTCATGCCTCTTAATTAATTAAAAAATTATCGTAATTCAAAATTATTTCACAAATGAGCTTGAAGTACTGTGCCCATCCTGTGGGTGGCTAGGTACATTACATAGATTATTTCCACCTTGTACCTTATAGAATTTTGTCCATGTAGAATTAGATTCCAAATAACTTGGAATAATTACCTATTTAGCAAAACCATCGAAAACATCAGGGTACAAAGAATAATAAGAGTAAATTCTACTTCTATTAAGATATCTATATCTAGTTTCAATTTTGAACATTGCGTATTATCCTCTTCTCTTAGCATAACTTGATTAATATTCATGATATGATCTATTGAACAAAAATAATTATTCAAAATAAAATTATGTTCATTATTAAAAGGGAAATATGAGAGCATATCAAAAGACTTATCAAAATGAGAAGATTCAAAAATTTATTTTGATAGAGAATCAATAGGGTGGTCAATAATAGAATCTCCTATAAATTCATCATGATTATCATCAGTCAAACTATGAGAAGATTGTTCCATATTGATAACACAACTTTCAGATTGAATCTCTTTCTTTGTTAAGATAGTTGTAGGATTTTCTAAGATATGGCAACTTTGTTCACGACTATTCAATATTAAAGAAGATGATGATGGAGAAAAAAAATCAAAAGTTACATGTACTAGCAAAATATGATGTTCCTCTTCATCAACATCTATCAAAGTGAAAAAAGTTGAATACAATTGATGCTCATTTACAAATTCTAAATGTTATATATCAATCTGTGAATGAGTATCAATACAATATTTAGATTGATAATGTTCAAAGGAAAGAGAAACAAGATGTTGAAACCATTGACTAATATAAGGAAAATCATTTATAGGAAATATGCAATAGAGATGGATAAACCTTGTAGAAAATTATTCTATTGATTCATCTGATTTCATCCTAAGATCATTAACTTCACTGCATAATCTATCATAGTAATAGATCTCAAAAGAAAATAAAAACTCATCTATAAATTGCTCCAAAGAATGAACGGATGTGGTCGGTAATGTTTCATACCAATTCTTAACATGACCCTCAAAAGTCAGGGTGAAAATCTTGCATATAATGCGTTTGTGAGTTATATCATGAGAAATACAATTTTGAATAAATTGATCAATATGCGAACATATGCAGTAATTTCACTCTCACCATCAAAATTATTTTTAGAAAATATTTTAAGTATCTTCAATGGATTGTTCGATGATACTCGTCCTGAAATACATCTCTAAATATGAGTTTCGAAAGGGGCCATTGAAAATAAAAATAATTAAAAACAAATGACTCCATGGACGAGCTTATTAGTCCGTCCCTCCTTCTAGCACCAAAAATGTTGATGGCCAGAATTGACCATATCCAACATTAAGGAGATCACCCGGTCAGGGCCCCAATTAGGCCCTTATATGTTTGGGATGGTGATTACAACTGGTTATAATGGGTCTAGTTACCCGTGTAAAGGTTCTGCTCCAGCTAATGGTGACTTTCCTTGAAACTCTTTTAATATATAATACATAAAAGAAATAACTTAATCTAATTCTATTGTAAATCTAAACCATCCTTACTAGGACACAGAAGTAGCTCTTTTATCTAATTTAGGAGCAAGAGAATAATAGAAAGTTGAGAATGAGAAAAATATTAGCTATTAAGCTATAGAAATATTTCATATAACCTAATAATTATAATAAAAAAAATACTCGTTAATATTTACTCAGTAAATAGTTATTGAGGAAATATCTGATATGTATACTCATACTCAATATGGAGGATTAAAATATATTGAACATGAGATAATAAAATTGTCTAACTACGAAAACAATTCACATAGAAAGACAATGATTAAAGAAAATGCATACTAGTAATGGATATAGTAAATAGTTACTAAGAAACTACATATACACATACTCATATTCAATGACTAATTGACAAATTCAAACTAATCATGAAAGACAACTTATCAATGATTTTAAATAAACATGATTTTGTATAACTGACAATAGTGCACACTATACAAACTCATACTCATAGCGATTCAGGATCTTTTCATCGAGTGACTTATAAAGAATTGCATTAAATGAGCATTAAATAAATTGAACCATTAAAGAAGAAAAATCTCAAAAATGAAGAGACATAAGCATCATATCTGAACAAAAAAACTTGATAACATAGTTCGTCCTTGGTGGAGTACGTCTCCGGGTCCTTCTCTCAAATGGGTATGCTCTTTCATTAACTCAGTAAAATAATTTGGCAAAATACATAAGTATACCTCATTATGAAATCAAGCTGTAGAAATAATTCTCAGATAAAAAAATAGACAACACCATTGAATTCATGGCATCGAATTATTCAAACAAGGCCATCTCCACGCCTCAATCCGACTCTAGCACTCCCACACCCAAGAATAATTTTGTCTCGATTTTCGTGCCCTATGAAACCTGTAATTATGACTGTACTTGCATCGAAATGTGTTCCCAAAAGGCCTTACGGTATGTGCATGCCTCCCACTTGTGTCTGGGAAGATGCATCATTTCATAATTATTGAAGGCATTGGTTACAATGTAATGGTGGTGACCAGTTGGTTAGGGCAAATATGTTAAGGCGTTTGTTGTGGGAGGAGGTCTTGGGGTCAATCCCCGCAGACTCCCCTTTTGGCTTTGTATTGTTACATTATATAAACATATAATATGTATGTTTCTCCATTCTTAGTTATGTCCCTAGAACGATATCCAAACTACTTAACCATGGCTATGTTTGGCGTGGTCTGTCAGATTTGGTGGACTCGTCAAACCATTTTTTTCCAATTTTTTTCCCACGGGCTATCCTTGGGCATTTCCTGCCTGTCACATGGCAGCCTCTGATTGGGCCATGTGCACCCTCTCACTGGTCCACACTGCCACCTTCCAAGTCAACACACCACATTATCACGCAATGTCGACATACAGACTGTACGGATTCCACGTGGCACGATCTGATTGGTCCACAGATCAGTCCAAAAACACTAAAATCGAGTGACACATGGCATCCTCTGGTGCTTCCATGTCATCATGTCACGTGTGACCTTCCGACTCCTACCACATGTACTATATGGATGCTGACGTCAGCAGTACGGATGTTGACTCATTCCTTGCTGACTGGGCTAGGTTGACCAAACTTTGACCACAAATATATTTCAATCCGTAGCTCCATTTTAAAATCCATTTGCATTGTTAGAAATATTATGACGTTCTATTCGCGATCATGTCTTTTTCATTAATTTTTTGGAAATTTGAATTTTTGCCCTTTCTCTATCTGCTGAAGCCATTCTGAGAATCCTGAGTTGCCTCTGTGAGTTCTGAGTTGTCCTTATCCTTCTCTGGATCCTTTTTGGATCACACCTTCCCACTGAGATATTTTTGGACCACCAAAAGATTTCATCAATCAACAGGTAAGTGAGGGAAGAGCCCCCTCACTTTGTCCTTCTCTATCCACTTTGACTTGCTTAGATGTGTGTCTTTTAATCCTACTTGAAGATAATCAAAATCACCCCTGCGTGAAGTCCTCGTTCTCCTGTCTGGGATGATATCTTCTTGTAACTTATCCAAGTACTCAGGTGAAAAATCATCAACTGAAGGTATTGAAACTTTCTCATCTTGATCCATGATCATGGGAGGCTAAAATCGTTTCAAGTTCTCAACATTCATCAATGAGTAAATCTTCATCTAAGGTGAAAGATCCAGATGAAAATAATTGGTACCACTTGTTAGAAACAATTGTGGTATCGGGGAACAAAGGTACGCAGGTCTGCAGGATCGCGCGATAAGTGCCCAAGTGCAGCACACAAAATAAATCTATTTGGGGCCCGAGTCAAGCAAGCGAGCCTCATCATGGACATGAGAAGCAGCGAAAGAGATCTAGACCATCCATCTAGGAAAGGACGCGTGGCGGGAGATCGACGTCATCGGGAAAGTCCCGACAGGGAAGCGCCCATCGGGGAACTTGAAGCCATCAAGATATCGGGGATCTTGGGGACGAGTGATTCGTGCACTTCAAAAGTGTGAACCGTGAAAACCCGATGGAGAGTATGGCCAAAGGCATATGGTAGTGGTCACTTGGACCAGGGCCTAGTCAAAGGGCTAGCACGGAAGGCGCATCAACAATCGAAAAATCGCGAGTCCCGTGGACACAAACATTATGTCATCGTGAACGCCGAAACTCCGATGGAGGGTTTGGCTATGGTCACAAGAAGACAGGTCATATGGATCGTGTTCTAGCTGGTAGGGGCTAGCTCATAGAAGTGGAGCTCATCGCATATCGAGTTATCAGATTTCGGGAAGTTGGCACCCATTATTTCTTGCACTTTGAAACTCCGAACCCCGAATATCCGATAGCGCCCAGAATCGAGCCCACAGATTTGGCGCCTGGTCATCGAGAAGGAGGCCTGGGGGAGGGGTGTTTATGTTTGACGTTCTGCCTCTTAGACTCTGATGACACGTATCCTCCATTCCATTAGCTTGCACTCTTAGCCACCTCTGCCTCAGCTTATTCCCCCCCACCTTGTTCAGTCACCGAATATCCTCTAATGTCCCCACATCACCTTCTTGTGCTACATCACATCTACACCTTTAGTTCCTAAGAGCCCACGCATACCCAGTATCCTGTCTGTCATGCCCATCACCTCAGCCTTGTCAGCTCCATCCACATTGGCCAGCTGAGTCCCCCTGCAGAAATCCAGCAAAGCAACTGACAGCCAAAGGTAGGCTACCACATCTCAGAAATGAATATTTGACCAGAGCCTCTCAGGTCCCGATGAATCAGTTAATGCAAATGAGGAAGGTGGGTGATACATCATCTCCTTCCTTAAATAGAAGGTTATAAAGGAGCGTGCACAGAGACAGGCTGTCAGTTCCTCCTGACAAAGATCGCGTCTGATAGATGACTGCATTGGCATTCTACCCAACGTCTGCATGCGTAGCCTAACAAAGAAGCTCCTCAATGTCAAGCATTGAACTCATGATGTGATCTCATTTTCACACCGAAGTCAGTTCCAAGTATATGTAGGCATTTTTGCCATTTTTGTAGGGGTCGATGGTTGAGCAGAGATCCCGGTTGTAAAGCTTTAATGAAGCACTGATACTCTGGTTATGTATAGACTTTTGAGACTTCTTGCCTTATGAATGCCAGTTTCTTTTACATCTTTGTTATACTGTGTTAGAACAAATCGGAATTGGAGGGTCTAGTCGAGTTATAACTGTTATAGGATGATGTTGTAATGGATCACTGTAGTAGTTATGATGTTTCTAATCAGTTCTTGTGATTTCCTTGACGATGAGTGACTTGGAATTGGAGGATCCAGTCAAGTCTCCTTTCAGTTTATTGAGACCCTGAACCAAGCGGATCTTGCATTCAGAGTCTTTCTTCTGCAAACTATCGAAAGCCTCTTGGCCAAAGTTATTGTTCACCTTTCTTACGAAGTCTTCCACCTGTTCATATTTTAATCAACCCACTGGCTGAAGTTGGGATTCCAGACCTCCTTCGTTCTTTACGTACCAGAGATAGTCCCTGAGTTAGAGAAATGTCTCCTCGAGTCTTTATCTCCATTTGATCATCCCTTTATAAAAAAATCGTGACATTAAACTGATGGGTGTCGGGCTCTGCTCCTGCAAGCAATCCAGGAGTGACTTCCGACGCTAACATTTCTAGCGCCATTGCTGGGGACGGAATTGAATATTTTCCCTAGGTAGAACGACATTGAGCCTCTAAATCCGAAGGTGCATCAGATTATCAGAGCCTTTCAAGATTGCTAATTTGCACCTGGTGACTCCATTGTGACGACTCCGCTGGGGAGAACCTGCTATGTTAATTGTGGCTTTTAGAGGCAGGCATACGCGGTCTCATCCAAAACTGCCTCTAGCTACACCTAAGGCAGATCCAGAGGCGATGCTCAGAAAGGGAAAGGCCTCTGAAGAAGAAGCGTCCATCACCGAACCAGGTAATCCACCATATCCTTCTGTTGGAGCTCCTTTTTCTCCTCCTCAGTTATTTGACAGGCCTGTCTCTGCAGTTTCCC
>SNQJ01S0010882.1:122273-132533 GCA_010110895.2 Picea sitchensis | reverse complement strand
ATGTCAAATGTATAAAGAAATAATCCAGATATAGTTAACAAAAACGGGGATTCTCAATCCCTTTTTTTTGTAAACCCAAGCCTGTATAATTACTTAATGCATAGATCCGGTAAATCCCTTTGTGAACAGAAGCAGTATAACTTCAGGTAATTCGTATGTACAAAAGTAAATTAAGCTAGGAACATATTTGAATACATCTCGAAATGTAATAAGTGGTCTGCCTAAATAATTGCAAGCTTAGACTGATTGTTACCTCTGTAAACACAAAAGGGTTACATACCCAGTACTCTTAGCTGTCAAAGACACACGATGCTAAAGATTTAAAAATAAGGTTACAGGAATAAAGAATATAAACACCATATTAGTCATAATATCTTTAATTCCATTATAACAAGAGAATCTAGATCACATCTTCCATTCCCAAATGGAGAGATAGAGGTCGGTAAAAGAAAACCCAACGAAGCCTCTCAGTCAAGCCTTTAGTTTTACAGTTAGCTCTCATATCGGACCATGAAAGTAATTTCTTTACAGAGATAATAATCGACGGAAAACGAATGAACTCTACCACAAAAGGTTAAACCTTCTTCTACCTAGAATTCCTAACTTTTTAGAAAAGGTAGAACGAAACTTGAATACCTCTTACGTTGGTGACAAGAGTTGTACTTCACGGCTTCGTACGATTTAAAACCATGTTTATTGCAAAAGAGAATCATTAAAATCTTAATAAGAGGATTAAGTTAGCAATAAGAAAGAATAGTCTGAGTAATTACTTATCTGTATTTGGAGGAGCTCTAAACCCTTCACCATTGCAACAAACCCTGTGCCTTCCAGACTAAGAAGGGAGAAGGGGCCAAAGATCTTCCTGGTGGGTACCCTCGTAAAACCAGAGAGACCCACCATTAGCTTTAAGGACCAGTAAATAACCACAGTAAATTTCACAACGACCGATTATTCGAATGTTGAATATATATATATATATATATATATATATTTCGTCACACGACAAGCATAAACCCTCATTTAACTCAAATATAAAATGTAAAGATGGGATGTTTCGGCCTTCAAACCTTAACATTAAATCTATCTTGCATCCTTGTGAATGCGAAGATATTACAGAGCCGAGAGTCCTAGTCGTGCTTGCCCTTTTGAAAAATATGTTCAGATCCATAAGGAAATGGGCGTGAACAGAATAAACACAATCATATTTAGGATATATTCTCGTAGTATGGAAGTCTGGTGATAAAGATCTGATCGACTACTAATTACATGGATGACCTTCAAATAAGAGAAAGTGCAGTCGTGTGTCTTTCATTGGATAGTTGGGTAAACAGAGGACCAGAGAGTAAAGTCTCCTAATAGACATCAAATGAGGATAGGAAATGGCATTCCAAACTTTCCATGGGTTTCACATACCATCATAGAAATTTAAGCACATACAGAACCCTAAACTAAAATAATTTCAGAGTCATGATTCTGGCGAGGCACGATGGTCGCTAGGACAGAGAGAAACCCATTATTCAAACCAGTGAGTACAGAAGGTGACTAAAAGAATAACCTAAGAATGAAATGCTACCTATGCGAATCATGGAAAGGAAACAGAAGGAACTTTAAGTCGGAAGGGCCTTACAGAGCATTTAAACAACAATTACAACAAAGGAAGTAGTCACTTATCTTTAGGAGGGGCAGTTTTGGGAGGCACACCTCGTCCCCATACTCAACATGCCATGAGAATCCCAGAAGGGAAGTGCAGGGCCAAGGTGGGATGGACTAGCTCCAAAATGACAATAAACAACCACTATTACCCTGAAAACAATGAGCCCGTGTGTATTGAATACAACGAGTACAACAAAGAAACGTGCCATGTGATAAGAATTACTTGGCATGTTTGGATTTGATGAGGGTATAGGATTGCCCTCGTTCCTCATCCAGCTCCTTTAATGGCCGACCTGATATTAAATATCTACTGTCAAACCTCCTGACAACCTTAATTCTTTTGCGAGGACAAGGGAAGCCTCCTCGAAACCTACAATCAGAAACATTAACCCTTCGATACTTCTAGTCTGGTTAGTACCGGTAGTTAGACTTTGCTTGAATCAGGTAAATCTTAACCAACTGTCGGACTAGGGAACGTGCCTAACTAGAAAATTAATTTGACTGTGTTGGAAAAGAGAGACTCTCAGTCAACCAGATGTTACCAAGGGGACCATTGAAACCTTAGTTACCTTTGGGAAACCAAATAACTGAACATAACATCGAAGAAATTAAATTTGTTAGTCTTGATGTGTGTATAAGGTATTATAGGTAGTCTTGGAATTATAGACTTGCGCGCCAATGTTTTGCAGGACCCTAAGTTGTAGAGCTATTTTTTTTTACTTCCACCTCATTCCAAGAATAACCCATATTCCTTGTTAAGGTTAATATAACTTGTATTTTTCCTTGTAAAGGTTAGTATGACTTAAATGAAAGTTGAGAGGAGAACACTGAATGATGAGTCTGTCATGTTAAGAAAGGGAAGTGAACACAATAGGCTTCAAAATCAAACAAGTAGGAAAAAGGGGTTTTCTCTTATTATTAGTCAGTTTCAAAGATTCAGAGCCTAATGCCTCTTATAAGATTTTTTTTTTTTATGAAATTGAGGTCCATTACATATGGTATCAGAGCAAAGTTTATAACACTAGGTCTTGAATAGGGCCACATTAAATTTTTGACATATATTTTTACTTATGCAAAACTAATAAACCTTCATTGTTACAAACAAAAAACTTTTTCTGTTTTGTGTTGATCATGGTAGCACAGGATGATGTGGAAATCAGAATCGATGAAAATCCTGAACAAAGACTTCCTGAAAACTAGAGACAGAACAGTGACGGAAGCTCACCCACAGAACTACTGGAAAAAATGAGGAATCTCATTGTTGAACTCCATGTTTTCAAAGCCGACAACGAGAAATTAAAGAAGGCACAATAGGAACAACAAGAGATAAATGAAGTCCTGCTACGCAGTATAGTGACCAAGAAAATCCCAAAAGACGATAACCATGACAAAGAGGTTAGAAAAAGGGCCTCCAATAATTCTGGGTCTGAAACAGAAAAAGGAGACAACTCATCTGAAGGTACACCTTTAGCTGAGGACAAAGCTAAAATAGACAGAAAAAGAAAACAAGTAGACCACCTTGAAGGATAATTTAAAAAGATTAAACCAACTACCTTTGATGGAGAATCCAGGACAGGAGAAGAAGATGAGGCATGGTTGTTGGACATCAAAAAATATTTCCAGATCTACAATTATTCCAGCGATATGAAGGTCAGAATGGCCATCTACAATCTGAAAGGGAAGGCCAACATTTGGTGGAAAGACCTGAAATTGGCCAAGGGCCTAAAGGAGAAATAGTTGGAATGGTCTGACTTTAAGAAGTATGTAAAGAAACAATACCTTTCTGAAAGTTATTATGAAAGGAAAACGAAATAATTTTACGAGTTATGACTTGGACAGATGACGATGGAGGACCTTATAAATAAATTTCTGGAACTACTAAGGTTCGTACCGTACATCTGGGAGGATAAGGTAAAATTCTAGTGAATCTTAAGCTGTTTACCACAGTCCTACAGGGACAGAATTGAGTTTGAAAACCCCAAATATGTGAGTGAAGTATTAAGGAAAGAACGAATGTGCTATGACCAATAAAAACAATGGGAAGAGTTTCCCAAATCTTGGAAGGATAAGAAACAAGATCAAATGAATCAACAGAAGAAAGGATACCAACCAACTCCATATTGGAATGCAACAAAAAGCTTTCCGAGAAAAGATTTTCACTCCAATCATCTGAATACGCAAGGTAGTGGTAAACCATTAAATATGGGAATGAAAAAGTTTGGGGACAACCCCTGCAAACCATTAAAGTGCTGGGAATGTGGAGAACCTCATCTAAGGAGGAACTGTCCACATTTAATTTCAGAAAACATAACTGTTGTTCATAATTTGCAGGAAGCCTCGACGGTGGGTGACATGGGCAGAATCCTGCATAGAATAAATGTAGCCATATATGGTCGACAAGCTGACCACTAGTCCTCTGTGGTAGAAACCGAAGGTAAAATCAACAACACTCGAATTTATGTTTTAATTGACCCTGGAGCTACGTTAAGTTATATTACTCCTGATGTAGTAGAGTCAAATAAACTTAAGAAACTGAAGCACGAAAAATCATGGCTGGTACAACTAGCAACAGGAACTAAAAGGAAAGTAGTTAACTTTATTTCTGATTTTGAGTTCAACTTAGATGGTCAAAATATAAGAACAAATCTGAACATCCTACCACTAGCATCTTATGATATGATTATCGAGATGGATTGGTTGGAACAACACAAAGTAGTACTAGATTGTTATACAAAGATACTTAACTATAAAGACGATTTTGGCACTACCAGAACAACCCAAGGTATACCAAAACTTGTATCAGTCAAACAAGTTTCAGTGATTCAACTCAAGAAATGTATGAGGAAGGGATGTCAAGTTTATTCCATCCGAGTAACGAATCCGTTAGAAAAAGAAGATAAGCCAAAGTTAGAAGACTTTGTTGTCCTACGTGAATTTAGAGACATGTTTGTGGATGAGATACCAGCATTACCTCCTAGAAGGGAAATAGAATTCTCCATAGACCTACTACCTGGTTTATCCCTTATCTCAAAAGCACCTTACTGAATGAGTCTACTAGAACTGACAGAATTAAAAATACAATTACAGGAATTGTTAGACAAAGAGTATATCAGACCGAGTGTTTCACCATGGGGGGCACCAGTCCTCTTTGTGAAAAAGAAAGACGACACTCTAATACTTTGTATTGATTATAGACAATTGAATAAAATGACTATCAAGAACAAGTACCCCTTACCTAGGATAAATGACCCGTTTTATCAAGTAGGTGGGGCCAAGATCTTTTCGAAATTGGATTTACGATCCGGTTATCATCAAGTTAGGATAAAGGATGAGTATATAAGCAAAACAACTTTTTGAAGAAGATATGGACACTACAAATTCATAGTCATACCTTTCGGACTCACTAACGCACCAACTATGTTTATGTGCCTGATGAACAGTATTTTCAGTCAATACTTAGACAAATTCGTACTAGTATTTATCGATGATATTTTGGTCTACTCTAAAACAAAGGAAGAACATGAAGAACACTTAAGTATAGTTCTGCAAATGTTGAGGAAGCACAAACTGTATGCCAAGTTTGATAAAGTGTGACTTTTATCAAAAGAAAATACAATATCTGGGACATGTAATTTCAGCAGAAGGCATTTCCGTAGACCCTGGAAAAATAAAAGCCATCATAGAATGGTCGATACCTAAGGATGTAGCGGACATCCGGTCATTCATGGGAATCACCAGATATTATCGCAGATTTATAGAGGGGTTATCCAAGATATCATACCCCATCATGTCATTACAAAAGAAAGGGACCAAGTTTAACTGGTCACAGAAGTGTCAAGACAATTTTAACAAGCTAAAAGATTTATTGACAATTGCACCCATATTGAAGGTAAGAGATCTAGATAAAGACTTAACCGTATGTTTTGATGCAAGTAAAGAAGGACTAGGTGGTGTCCTAACTCAGGAAGGACACATGATTTTTTATGAGTCCCGAAAATTAAAATAACATGAGCGAAATTATGTCACCCATGACTTAGAATTAGCAGCAGTAATACACGCCTTAAAAATGTGGCGACACTACTTAATGGGCAAAAAAATTCTACTATTGACAGATAATAGTGACGTGAAATATCTATTTAGCTAACTAGATCTTAATGCAAGGCAAGCAAGATGGCTAGCCTTATTGAGCGAATTCGACTTTGAAGTTAGACATATCAAGGGTAAGGAAAATAAGGTAGCAGATGCTTTAAGCAGAAGAGTCCATGGGTTATTTGAAATAAATAACAGCAGGGCAGAAAGTGACCTGGAACAAAGAATAAGGACGACAGGTATTAACGATAGAAATTACACTAAGATAATGGCAGAATTACAAAACAACACTGCAAACTTAGATAAACCAGATCTAAGTATCGACAAGAAGGGACTATTACAGTTTAAAAACAGACTTTACATACCAGATTCAACAGTTTTAAAGTTAATAGTCTTGGACGAAGTGCATAAGAAACCGTATTCTGGCCATCCAGGATACTAGAAAAGAATAACAACACTTATAAAACTAATTTTTTGGTCTAATATGAAGGGCGAAACAACATAATACTTGGTTAGGTGCCAATATTGTCAGTAGGTTAAGTCCGAACTCGAGCATCCAACTGACCTGTTACAACCATTACCATTACTGGAATGGAAATGGGAGACCATATCGCTGGACTTTATAACAGGTTTGCCTAAAACTAAAAAATAGAATGATTCTATCATGGTGGTAATCGATAAACTCAGTAATTCTGCACACTTTATTCCTGTAAAGTCTACTTTTAAAGCTATAAACATTGCTGAAATATTTATGAAAGAAATTTTTAGACTACATGGTATTCCAAAAATGGTGATTTTAGATAGAGACGCAAAATTCACATCCATTTTTTGGAAGGAATTGTTTTTAGGGCTAAATACTAATTTGAATTTCAGTATGAGTTATCAACCACAAACGGATGGACAGACCGAAAGGACAAACCAAATCGTAGAGGATATGCTCCGTATGTACATAAGAACAAAACCGAATAAGTGGGAAGACTATCTACACTTAGTAGAATTTTCATATAACAATGGGTACCAAACTTTGGCTAAGTTAAGCCCTTTCGAGGTACTGTACGACAGAAAGTGTACGAATCCAAATAGATGGGATAATCTAGTTGACAGACTCATGGTTGGACCAGAGATTCTCCAAGAAATGGAGGACATGGTAAGGAAGGTACAACAAAACTTAAAAGAAGCACAAGACAAATAGAAGAGCTATGCAGATCAGAAAAGAAGACACTTAAAATTTCAAGTGGGAGACCATGTTTATTTGAAGGTCAAAGCCCAAAAAAGTTCATTGAAGTTAGGGAACTGTGCCAAGATAGCACCCAGGTTTTGTGGGCCCCTCGAGATACTAGCTCAAATTGGACCCATAGCATACCAACTTGCACTTCCAGCTAATCTAAGAATTCACAATGTATTTCATGTTTCTTTGTTGAAAAAATATGTTCATGAACCTACTCATATGATTGATTGGAACTTGGTGTAGGTGGTACTCAAAGGCGAGTTCCAGGTGGAACCCCTACGTATTCTGGACCGGAGAGAAACAACACTTCGAAACAAAGTTGTCGCTTAGGTAAAGGTGCAATGGAAACACTTTAGTCTTGAGGAGGCCACTTGGGAGTTGGAGAGAGATTTGTGGAAATCTCATCCAATCCTATACCAAGAAAGGAACGAACACTGAGGACAGTGTTTTATTGAAGGGGGAAAGGATGTGATTTCCCCAAAAATAAAGTATTTTTGAAATTTAAAAAAATTGTAGGAAAATTATTCTATTTTTAGTAAATTTGAATTTGGAATTTTTTTTCCATTTATGGCAATTTTGAATTTCGAATTTGATAATTGTAATTAATTATTATGACTATTGGGGAGTGATCTGATTTGACCCAACTAACTATTTGACTATGACACTTGTATGAGAACAAGATATTTTATATTAATTGCAGGAAGACAAATGGAACAACCATGTTAAAATCAACTAACCATGACATGAGTGGGGAACATGTTGGAACTACCTCTGGGATGATTGTTACAAGCGGAAAATAAGAGATTTGGCAACTGGCAGCTCCTGAAAATCAGGGTTTTAGAAAGCTGCAAAAATTCCCAAGGGGGAAGAAAGACCTAGGAAAAAATGAATGTTTTACTATATAGCATATGTGAGGAGGCAAGACACTGTCTAGTATGCTGGGGAAAGAGACTATGGATTTTCTTGCTGTTATGAACACTACAATTGAGTGTGAGGCAAGAGGAATCTGTTGGAGTTGAAGGACATTGCTGAGGATAAGTTTCCAAGTTCTCCCTCATGAATTCATGGTCAGGCTAGGGGCTAGATTGGGCAAGTGATTTGGATGCCCTATCCTATGGTTGGGAGGAACATGGCTGATCCCTTTGTCTTCCCACGAATTGACACAGATATGTATTCTATTCCCTTCTCTGTTTGAAATGACTAAATTGAGTTATTGGAATGCATCTATCATTTAGGTTGGAATATTATTATGGATTAATTCTATTCGCTCTTGTGAAGCATAAAAACTAACCGAATGTCACCAGATTTAATACTAAGTATTTTTGCCCACTTAAAGTACATAATGAATACTGTAGTTCTTTTTCACTTCCTTGTTTTCTTCATGAAGAATACGTGTGGCCAATTCTGGAATTTATTCTATAGACTAGAAATTACTACTCTCTCTCTCTCTCTCTCTCTCTCTCTCTCTCTCTCTCTACATATATATATATATATATATATATATACATATATCATGTCCACACCGATTGCCAACTAAGAAAATAGATATACTTATATATATATGTATCCATAAGGAAAAAAATAAAAATATATATATATATATATATATATATATATATATATATATATGTGTATGTATGTATGTATGTATGTATGTATGTATGTATATATATTTTTTTCTTATGGATACATATATATATAAGTATCTATTTTTCTTAGTTGTGTCCAGTTGTGGACATTATAGAAGCTATTTTCTTAGTTGGCAATCGGTGTGGACATGATAGAAGAAGAATTCAAATTCAATGTTGATAACATAAATCATAAGTGTATATATATACATGTACATACCTATCCTACACTATGTAAGTAATCATTCCAACAGACATTCAATTACGATAATAGGAACATTTACGAAATGGTACAAACTTTATGGAAACAATTTNGTATGTATGTATATTTTTTTTTTCTTATGGATACATATATATATAAGTATATCTATTTTCTTAGTTGGCAATCGGTGTGGACATGATAGAAGAAGAATTCAAACTCAATGTTGATAACATAAATCATAAGTGTATATATATACATGTACATACCTATCCTACACTATGTAAGTAATCATTCCAACAGACATTCAATTACGATAATAGGAACATTTACGAAATGGTACAAACTTTATGGAAACAATTTGATTATACATTTCCTTTTTCCTTCTTTTCAAGCGTTATCGCAGATTGCACAAAAAAATATTGTAACTTTATAAAGGGTTGTGCATATTGCAAGAATGGTCGATGAGAAACATAATAGTTATACAATACCCCCCAGAAGAACCAAAGAATAGCCAACAAATTTATATATGATGTCAAATGTATAAAGAAATAATCCATATATAGTTAACAGAAACGGGGATTCTCAATCCCTTTTTTTTGTAAACCCAAGCCTGTATAATTATTTAATGCATAGATCCAGTAAATCCCTTTGTGAACGGAAGCAATATAACTTCAAGTAATTCATATGTACGAAATTAAATTAATCTAGGAACATATTTGAATACATCTCGAAATGTAATAAGTGGTCTGCCTAACTAATTGAAAGCTCAGACTGACTGTTACCTCTGTAAACACAAAAGGGTTACATACCCAGTACTCTTAGTTGCCGAAGACACACAATGCTAAAGATTTAAAAATAAGGTTACAAGAATAAAGAATATAAACGCCATATTATTCATAATATCTTTAATTCCATTATAACAAGAGAATCTAGATCGCATCTTCCATTCCAAAATGGTGAGATAGGGGTTGGTAAAAGAAAACCCGATGAAGCCTCTCGGTCAGACCTTTAGTTTTATAGTTAACTCTTGTATCGGACCATGAAAGTAATTTCTTTACAGAGATAATAAACAATGGAAAACAAATGAACTCTACCACAAAAGGTTAAGCCTTCTTCTACCCAAAATTCCTAACTTCTCAGAAAAGGCAGAACGAAACCTGAATACCTCTTACGTCGGTGTCAGGAGTTGTACTTCACGACTTCGTACGATTTAAAACCCTTTTCATTGCAAAAGAGAATCATTAAAATCTTAATAAGAGGATTAAGTTAGCAATAATAAAAAATAGTCTGAGTAATTACTTATCTGTATTTGGAGGAGCTCTAAACCCTTCACCGTTGCAACAAATTGCGTGCCTCCTAGACCGAGAAGGGAGAAGGGGCCCAAGATCTTCCTGGTGGGTACCCTCACAAAACCAGAGAGACCCGCCATTAACTTTAAGGAATAGTAAATAACCACAGTA